>PVKH010010091.1:0-18461 GCA_004027955.1 Chaetophractus vellerosus | reverse complement strand
GGGCAGACTGCCTTGAGAAGGGCAAGCCGCCATGGGCAGGCCAGAGCCACCATGGGCAGGGCAAAAAGCTGCCACAGACAGGGCAAAAGCCGCCACGGGCAGGGCAGGTCACCCACGAATGGAGCGCAGCCAGCCACCCGCGAACTGAAGCAGAGCTGGCCCTGAACGGAAGCAGAAGCCGCCCACAAGCGGGGAAAGCCACGCCTGCATGGTGACCGGTCTCGGCGCGTCGCCGTGGGGGGGGGGGAGGGGAGATATGTAATAAAAACAAATAAATCTTTAAAAAAAAAAGAGCTAAAACTATTAAACTCTCAGAAGAAAACAGGGTGATATCTAAAAGATCTTGTATTAGGCAATGGATTCTTAGACTTTACACTAACAGCACAAGAACAAAAGAAAAAATAAATTGGACATTATCAAAATTTAAAAAAACTTTTGTACTACAATGGACACCATTAAAAAAATGAAAATACAATCTACAGAATGGGAGGAAATATTTGCAAGCCATTTTTCTGATAATGGTTTAATATACACAAATCATAAACAAAAATATAAATGATCTAATTAAAAAATAGGCAAAGGACTTGAATAAACATTTCTCCAAAGAAAATATACAAATGGCCAGTAAGTAAATGAAAAGATGCACAACATCATTAGCCATTAGGAAAATGAAAATAACCAAAACCACAAAAAGATACCACTTCAAACACTCAAATAACTATTATTTTTAAAAGTAGCTTAAAACAAAATAAGTGTTGACAAAGATGCAGAAAAATAGGAACCCTTGTACATTGTTGGTAAGAATGTAAAATGGGGTAACCACTATGGAAAATCATAATGGCAGTTTCTTGAAAAGTTAAACAAAAAATTAACATATGACCTGGAAATCATACTTCTAGGTATATACCTTAAAGATTTAAAAGCAGGGACTAGAACAGATATTTGTACATCAATGTTAATAGCAGCATTATTCATAATAGCTAAAAAGGTGAAAACAAACTAGTATCTATCAACTGATGAATGGATAAACAAAATGTAGTATATACATACAATGAAGAACTCATCCATAAAAGTAATAAAGTTTTGATACACACCTCAATGTGAATCAATATGGATAAAGACATTCAGTTGAGTGAAATAAGTCAGAAACAAACAGACAAAAATTGTAAATATTGTATGACTTCACTTATATGAAGAAAACTCAAATATGCAAATATAAAGTGTTGGGGATTTAATCAAGCCCCCTCCCCAAAGTAAGTTCCAGTCCCAATCCCTGGTCTGTGGGAATGAACCCATTTGTAAATAGACATTTGAAGATGTTATTAGTTAAGGTGTGCCCCAACTAAATGAGGGTGGGCCTTAATCCAATGTGACTGAAGTCCTTTGTAAGCAAAGGAAATTGGACACAGAGAGAAGCCATGTGGAACAGACAGAAGCTAGAAGTCAATGGAACCTGGAAGAGAAAGGAGACACTGCCATATGCATTCCATGAGACAGTAAAGCCAAGGACCAAGGATAGCTGGCATTCATTCCCAGAATGCCCCAGTCAATAGGGAGAAAGTATCACTTTACAGACTAATGCCTTAACTTTGGACTTCTAGCATTGAAACCGTGAGCCAACAAATTCCCATTGTTTAATCCAAGCCATTATATGGCATTTTCTTTGGCAGAGAGACAACTAAAATATAGAGAGATGGAAAGTAGATTACAGGTTAACAGGGTGGGGAGTAAATGTTTAATGGATACAGATTTTCTGTTAGGGGTGATGGAAAATTTTTTGTAATGGGTAATTGTGATGGTAGCACAACATTATGAATACTTCTAACCGCTAGATGCCACTATCACTTCCCTCCTCCGGTATAACAAAAATATGTCCAAACATTGCAAAAAATCCCCTGTGGGGTAGTAAAATATCATCTCTGGTTGAGATCTACTGCCCTAGAGAAAGGGAAGAATTGTACGAAGTCCTTCACAAATTTCTTTCAGCCTGGTTTTGAAAGCTATTAAATAGCTATCAACTCAAATTCATTCTGTTGCCAACATACCTAGAGTACAGGTATTTGTCAGAGAGAATGTTATCAATGAATAAGGAGATTTACGCTTGAAAAATTAGTGGCACTGATAGAGGCTGAGGGATAAACACCTAGCTATTTTCCACAAATTCACTCACTCTTCTTCTTGGGCACATTATTGAACTGCATTTTGAAGCCTCCCTTGCAGATAAATTTGGCTATGTGACCGAGTTCTAGCCAATGGAATACGAATAAAAATGGTGGTTCCATTTCTGGGCAAGACCTATAAGAAGCAGGTTTGAGTCCTCCCTACTCTTTCACCTTTCTTCTAGCATCTAGCTAGAACATGATGATCACCTGGGATGAAGAATCCTCAAGCTGGAATGAGTCTTGGCTCCTAATTGGCAAGTGGAGAACATCTGACAATAAACTAGAAACACTTGCATTGAACTATATTGCGAGCAAGAAATGAACCTTAGGTATTTTGGGTCTATATTTCACTGTGGTTTCACTTGTCATAAATAATAAGATACAATTCATAGCCTTTTGCCAAACTAATAAAACTAAATGAATGCACATGAATTTTCAAATGTTTTTATACATTTGTTACATGGATATTTGCATGTAGCATTGTGTGAAAATAAATTTCATAAACAAAGTTTTTACACTTTAGGGAATAAGTTTGGAATCAACATGACACAGCTAGGCAATATAGGACATAAATTCAGCATAATAAAGTAATAAATATACAAAGAACCAAATAGCAAAATGTCCAGCACCAGAAATTCTTAAGAGAAAACTTAGAATACCGACTCTCATTACTACTTCCAGTCAAAGAATATGTAAGTTAAAGAACCTGGCTTTTAATTCTCAGGTCTCAACTCTTCTACAAAGCCTCTTTAAACTGATCCTTTTGCCTACATCAGTTCATAACTGGTGTTTTTCATTGATCATGTGTCATTTGTATTTTTAGCTACACCACAAGTTCATCAAAAAGATTGTGAGTTATAGCCTGAGTCATGAGTATCTTGTTTTCCTGACAACTTCTAGTTTATGGCTTTCAACTCAGTAAATGGTCAGTAAACATTTGACTGTGGTAATAATAAAAATTATCCATGCCTTCCAGCCACTGAAAACATAAGCATTAATTATTGGGAAATAATTATGGGAAAGTATTTATGGTCACCACTTTAAAAAGCACTACTGTTGATCTAACTAATGATTGAAGTGACTAAACAGTATCAGCTTAATATTTGTTCATCTCTGATATTATCTGTGGGCCCCAAGCAGTAAGACTACTTTGTAAATCAATGTAAGAGGATTGGTATTTGATAAATTATACTTGTTTCTGACAAAGTTCCTTATGTTAGAAAGAGCATTGTCCTGATTTGAAATCCTATGAAATTTATGTTGATGCTCAACCAAAAAGAGTGTTTTCTCTCTAAATTTTTAAGGATATAATATCTAATATTGGGTGATTATTAAATATTTTCAGAATTTTTAAAGGAGGCCAGTATATTTTAATAATCAAGATGTATCAATAGCTATTGTAATTTTCTTATTCATATTCATATTTGAATGAAGTAGCTATTGTAAATTAAATAATTTAGTCAACAGCTTTTTTCTTTCTCTTACGAGTCTGAAATTTAGTTTTATAAAAATGCTTCCAGATAATGTCTCACCCATAATTATAATTATAATTCACCTCAAACAAATCTACAAGATAGTGGAAACAGAAGGGTTTTTTAAAACAACTTTTAACTCCAAATAATTTTACCCAAATACTGTAATGTATACTTACTAACTCTAGAAAATATTATTTGCATTAATTAATGAAAACTTTTACTTTTTAAATCAGGAAAATATTTTCTCTTTCAAGTACATATTTAAGATTTGTTTTCTTTATCCACAAATGTTTATAAAGCACACTATTGAGGTTTGTTGATGATTCTTTAGTTGTTGTTCCAAAAACTCCTAATGCTTATGACATTAAAATACTCTAAAGTAATGATACAGAGCAGAGAATCATATATTTGTATTCATGTTGATGTAATTGAGGAGCCAAATGATGGGAGAGTATGGTAAGGGTTTTGTGAGAGGAGAGTGGAAGAACGATGTTAAGAGTTAGAGGTAAAGATTTGAGCATTTGAGATTTATAGTCTTAAGATATCTGATATTGAAGCAGACAGATGGAATTTTTCTAAAGAAAATACTAACTATCCTTTCATTTGTGGGATAGATTTAAGTAGAAGAATATAATTTTTTTTTAAAAAAAGTATCTTTCTTTTTCTTCTAAAGAAGATATTTTAATCTAAAAGTCAAGTGTAGAACAATCTTGGAAAGTGAATCTGTTGAACAAAAATTGAAGCTTTGTTATGCACACATACAAATGTTGAAAAGCAGAACATTTTTAATATGGCAATAAAACCCAAGCTTAAAAAAAAAGATGGTCTGAATTTTAATTTAGTTTCACACTTCCAACTCTGATACAGAGATTCATGTTTATAACAGAAGTTGCTCCCCTTGATATGTCTTTGATGACTAAGTGATTTGGGATGCAGCAAATTATGAAAAAATTCCAAGAGTGGTATGCATAAACCACTGTCCCTCCCTGCACTGAACCCCTGTTAGCTAGAATCTTGTTAGTTAAATCTCTGTTACTACTGTAATTTGTTTAAAAGTCACTTTACTCAATTATAGGTTTGCAATAATTAGTAAATAAGGATTTAAAATTTTCAGTTAAATTTGAATTTCAGATACAGAAATATATTTTTCATAAGTATATTCTGTGCAATATTTGAGACATAGTAACATTTTAAAAATCTATTGCTTAGTTGAAATTCACATTTAACTGGGTATCCTGTATTTTATCTAGTGACTCAAGTCAATTATACCTTTCCAAGCAATGAAATAAAAGTGGAGATGTTCACAACAAATGAGATGTGTGACCTCAGGTAAGTGACTTCATCCCTTTGATCAAGAGCTCGTATATATGTAAAATGAGTGGGTGATGACACTTAACAAATAAGTTGAAGAAATAAAATCCCTGGATTTTTACCCAGAAGACATAAGATGGAGTCCACCTCTGAAACTTGCAAGCTGTGTGGATTTAGGCAGGGTCCCTGACCTTACTGAGTCATTAATATTTTCTCATCTTGAGAATGATGAGAGTTATACTTTGTTGCACAGCATTTCTGAAGGAATAATTAAACCCATCACTTTTTGAACAAGTCTTCAGTGTGAAATGTCTTTGTATATTATAAATATATAATATTTTCATGCCTAATGGCTCCTTCAATGCAAAGTTTCTCTGAAACTCCTGGGCTTCCTTGAATTTTCATCAATAATTTCAAATGTTTACTATTAACTTCATTCCCTAAAAACCACTGCTAATGTAATTGGGCATGCAAAAACTAAATAAGATATAATCCAATAAATAAAATATTTAAAATATTCTGATCATATTCCAAGTAATTCCTATGGCAGAATGTAAAGTTCACATCAAAAGCATATCATATTATTTAATATATTTTAATAATCATTTTTCTGAGGTGTAATGGGCATACGTGAGCAAATATATTAATCAATCCATAGATACACATACATGTATGTATGCATGTACACTGCAGGTCAAACTACAGGAATGAACCATTATCACATTTTTTCCCATAATAATAATGCAGTATTAGAATGATCTCAGGTGAGCAGAATATATGTATAATATGATTTCACTTTCTTTTTTTTCTTCAACATATAAAAATAATTATACTTCTAATTTAGAGACGTTTTTCCAAGTGCCATAAAATTGTTTCCTGTCTTCTATATTATGAAATATAGAAAATGTGCAAGTGTGTTTGAGCATTTTGACATACAGTAAATGATAGGATTATAAATACAGAATTCTCAGATTTTTTCCAGCCTTAATATTGGATTAAAAATGTAATAAGATCAGTTCTGTGGAGAATGTTAGTAATTTGTTGGACAGGAAAAGGCCAACTGCCAGATTAATTTGCCAAAGCAAAAATAATTTTATATAAATTATACTTATCTTTATATAGACATATGAACAAGTGACTATTAATTTCTAAACCAGATAATTTCCTATAGTTTTCTAAGAACACAACCTTGATTCAACTTTTACATGAGAAAAAGCATAATCCATATATTTGAGCACTGATGTTACATATTTATGTATTGTTTTCATATTGTGGGTAAATTGATACAAACAAAAAATATTGAAGCAAATGTGGAATTAAAAGTAAAAGAATTAAACAGAATGAAAGTTTTCCCATGGTTTTTATATTACAAAAATTATTTTTCAGATGCATTTAATACTAGGTCTTAAATGAACTCCTTTACCACCTAAGTGGTGAATATAATGATTGGTAAGCAGAGGAATAAATGTGTCTGACTTGCAGGCAACCGAATTGTCTATGTCATCTCTAAATGATCATAGGTAATAGAGCTCAAACCAAATAGCCTCTCCTTCTCACAGTGCTTAAGAAATTTTAGGAAATGTGTCATTTGCTTGCCTAGGGCATATCTTGCTACACTTTCATGTCACCTCTAAATCACTAATGAAATGTGATAAATTTTAGGCATGATCCTTGAAATTAAAGCGTTACATAATTTATGCACAATTTCCTTAATAGAAAATATGACCTATATATTCTACTTCAGGGAAAAGTGGTGACCTCCTTATTTGCTATTTATGAAATTCTCTTATTTTGAATTAGACAACATACATCCTATCCTGTTCTATTTACCTGTTCACCCTACTATCTCATATCACCATTTAGTCAACATATATCATTTATTCTACTAGCATTCATATTTGTCTTGCATATATTGTTACTGTGCAGCTCTTTAAATTCAAATCAGTCACTCATACCCAATTACAAGTCAGTCTCTGAAGACTACAAAATGAAGTTGAACTGTTGTTGTTTTTTTCAACTGGGAAAATACATGATTGAACAAATAACCTGTACAGAAGAGTAATTCTCCTACTTTGCTTTCCTACTCTCAGGAAAGCTTTATTACAAAGTATTAGTAATAGAAGATAATTAATCATTTTTGCCCCAAAAATGTAACAGGTGTTGAATGAGAATTTCCCAAGGATTATTATTAAGGCCTACAACTGCAACATAAGGTGCTAAAGTAATCCTCATTCTGATTTCAAAGTTTGGCCTGTTTGGGGAAACAACCAGGAATCTGAAGATCTGACTATACAGAACAGAATCTACCACAAAGTACTATATTCCCCAGACAATCCTTAACCCTGTCCAGTGAATCTAAAAGGATAGCAGAAATTTAAGAAAGGGTTAGTATCTGAGGAACTAATGTTTTGTGGAGAAGGTTAATTTCTACCTCTTCTTGAGGAATATAAGGAAGAAGGGCTATAAGAGAAACGCTTCTAAAAGTTGGCTTTTTCTGCTAGATGAAAAGATAGCCATTCCATTATCAAGGTAGGTATCTGTTTAGCCCATGGACTTAATGGCATGCCATGTGTGAGTAGGAAAAGAGAAGTGGCTGAAGATTCCAGGGAAGAAGGAAGATGACTTTAAACAGCATGTGGTGAGGTAAGGGTATGTAAGGTTCGCTCTAGCAGAATTTGTGCTCATGAAGGGGTGAGTTTCAACCATTTGATGATACTCATCCAAGAGAGCCTTTCACTGTCTAAAGGATCTTAGGTGCAAGAGTGTGTGGGGAGACTGTCTCTTGAAGAAACTAAACTGAAAAGGAGTAAAAGAGGCTCAGCAGCAGCTGCATCTCCAATGACAAAGAATGGTGAATAGGAAAGGCCTTGAAGCAAAGGACCCCATGAAGAATCCATATATGTGTCCCAGAAGAGAGCCAGATATTGGACATATGCTACACAGATGAAAAATGTGGCTGTCTATGTTAGACAAAGAAGTATCTCCAAACAACAGAAGAAAGAAGATGACAAACCCAGCCACAGCAGCTAAGTAAGGAGACATCTCTGTCTTATCACCTTCTACTGACACAACCTGAGTTCTAAGGGGTAGCAAAATGTATGGGGATTCACCTGAATAGCTGACACTGCTCCCTTTCTATTTCAGGGATCTAGGACCACTAAACAATTGAGGCTGTGAATATGGAAGGGAGAAGAGAGCATTGACTGAAATTCAAAATTTAAGTTTTAAAGATCTCTAAGTTGATACTTAAGTACTAAAGTGAGAGGCAGGCCTCTAAAATTGTGCAGTAAAGACCTCTAAAAATACCCTTCTCCATGAAATCAAAGATAATACTGGCAAATTTCTTCAAAATCAACTTTCTTGGAACTCTAGAACTTAACCAAATGCTTGTAAATATCCAAGGATTTTATAGTCAAGAAAAATGGCTCAATTTCAGCAAGAACAGCAGGTTCTATGGTGTTTAACTAGCGCTATTCCCATCTCTTCCTTGTTTTGTGGTAGCCTAGCAAACTCACAATCACAGTAGCTGTAAAAGAAGCTGTGTACCAGCCACATGAGGGAGAAGGCTCCATCCCCAGAAATTGTCATTATTGTCCTTTCTGACAGCTCCTTGAGAATGCCCCATTCACAGAGCTTGTATTTATTTGACCTGACTCTGGCTCATTCAGTTGAAAAAGCCTATCCCCAGGGCATTTGTCACAAAAACCAAACCAAACAAACAAGCAAAAATCAATGACTGCCATTTAACATTGTGACTGCTTGAGATGGTTATATCATTTAGAGCAAACAAGAAGCTGGCTAAAAAAATTAAAAAGGAAGATCTGGGGAGTAAGAAGTCCATAAGGGGCTTTGAAAAATTCTGATTTATTCCTAGAGATGTAGAAAGCCAAAAACATATGATGGGTTGTGCACATGCCCAGGAAATTTTTGAGAAGACCCTTCTGGCTAATCTTGAGGACCTGTGTAAGCAAAAAATAAAAGTCTAAGGAAGAGTTTTAAACTTTGTGAATGTTGAACGTATACCCCAGCCCACAGGCCCCTCAGCAGAGAGTTGAAGACTTATTGGTTGAACGTATTTAAGTCTCTGCTCAATCATTAGATGACCACCATGCTAACCACGCAGAGGCATCCATTGTTACACATGACAGGGAATAAAGAATTTATAGCATCCATCAAGGAAAGTCACTAAACAAATATACAGCAGCCACAATAACAAAAATATAACAAAAACAGCAATCCTGGGCATGGGGTGGGAAAGCTATGGAGGGAGGAACTATTTTCTGTGTTGTAACATTATTTTATTTAAAATATTCATTTGTCATAAAAATTTATGAAACATTTTAAAAAAAAAACAAAGTTTGAAACATACACAGGAAAAAAATGTGTTAGTAGAAGAAACTGACTCTCATGAAGTCAAGATGTAGACAAAGGCTTCAAATCAGTTATTATACACATTTAAAAACCAAAAGGAAAGCTTGTCTAAAGAAAAGAAAGTAGAAGAATGATATACAATCAAATAGAAAATATCAAATGATGGAAATTATATGTATATATCAACTAGTTATTATGAAGTTGTAAAGTATAACTGAAATGAAAAATTTATTAGAATGGCTCAATAGCAGATTTGAATTGGCAGAATAAATGATCAGAAAATGTGAATATAGGTCAATTAAGATATTAAGTCTGAGGAACAGAAAGGTGAAAGAATGAGGAAGAATGAAAAGATTATCAGAGACATATGGGTTATCATCTAGTGTAACAACATATACATCCTGGAAGTTCCCAGGAGGAGAGGAAACAATGAATGGGGAAGAAAAAAATGAGAAGAACTAAAAGTTGAAAACTTTACAAAATTAATGAAATACATGAATCTATACTTCTGAGAAAATGAACAAGCCTCAAATGGGATAAATTGAAAAGTTATACACTTAGACAAATCATAGTCAAACTGTCAAAAGCCAAAGGCAAGGAGAGAATCTTGAAAGCAGCAAAAGGAACATGACTCCTCATGTAAAAGGATGTTTAATAAGATAAACATTGTAAAGTACAATGTAAACTATAATCCTTCACTAGTGGCAATGCTCCAAAATGTGTTCATCAATTGCAGTGAATGTACGACACTAATGAAAGAAGTTGTTAATGTGGGGAAAAGTGGGAGGAGTGGAGAGTGGGGCATATGGGAATACCTTATGTTTTCTTATGTAACATTTTGTGTAATATAAGTATCTTTAAGAAAAAATTAAAAATATATTTTAAAAAAAGATAAACAGATGACTCATGGAGACCAGAAAGAAGTGTTATACTGTATTTACAATGCTGAGAGAAAATAGAAGTCTACATCGAGCCAACCCATTCTTTAAAATGAAGGCAAAATCAGACATTCCCAGTAAAACAAAAACTGAGAGACTTCATCAACAGCAAAATTGCTTAACAAGAAATACTAAAGGGCTGAAATTAAAGGACACTAGAAAGTAACTCAATTTCCTGGGAAGATACGCAGAATATCAATAAAGGTGATTATATCTGTAAATGTAAAAGATAGTATAAATGTATTGTCATTTGTAATTCTATGGTACTCCTATCTTATTAAAAAGACAACTGCATAAAGCAATAGTTATAAAATAATTTGACAGCCTTATAATGTATAGGATTGTAGATTTTATGACAGAAATAGACAAAGGAGAGGAGAGGATTCAGAACTACATTGTATACTATTGAAATTAAGTTGGTATGAATTTGTTTTATATTTTAAAGTTAATTTTATTCACCAATGTAGCCATTAAGAAAATAATTTAAAAATGTAGATAAATAAGAGAATTAAAATAGTACACTAGAAAACATTTTTAACACACCAAAAATTAGCAATTAAGGGACAGAGAAACTTAAAAGGCATGAAAGAAACATAAAAACCAATAAACAAAATGACAGATGTAAATCATTCCCTATCAGTAATTAGATTAAATATAAATGGATTAAATACTTTAATCAAAAGGCAGAGAGTGACATGATATATTTTTGGCCCATTATTTTATTTTATTTTTTGAGTTATTTTTTTATTTTTAAAGAAGCTTTATATTACATAAATGTTATATCAAAAATATAGGGGATTCCCATATATCCCACCCTGTCCCCCTCCCACACTTTCAACACTAACAACCTCTTTCATTACTGTGGTACATTTGTTACAATTGATGAACACATATTGAAGCATTGCTACTAACCATGGACTATAGTTTACATTATAGTTTACACTTTACACTGTACAATTTTATAGATTTTGACAAAATGCATATAATGGTCTGTACCTGTCATTGCAATGCCATGCAGGATAATTCCAGTGTCTCCAAATTACCCCATGTTACACCTATTCTTCCCTCTTTCTCCCCTCAGAACCTCTGGTAGTCTCTGTCTTTATATCAATAATACAAGTTTTTCCATTGCTAAAATAATCATAAGTCTGTAGTTGCATTCCCCCTTTATGTTTGCTCATTCCTCAGTCTTGAGGATTTTGGAATGGTTATGCCCACTTTATTTCTGATTGAGAGGGAGCTTAGATCCCATGGGGTAGATATATGGAACTGTCTTGCTTGCAGTTGAAGATACTCTCTGTGTTTTGGGGATGGTGTTGTCCATCGTCATCCTCTTGTTAATTGTCCTGGGAAAGTCCAATGAACTGGAGAATAGGTATTGCAACTCTTGCTGTGATTCAGCCAAAATGTAAGAGAAAGGGATAAATTCTGAGAAGCTGGTCCAAGTGTGTTTTTGGAGGGGAGATGATTAGGATGATAATCCTGAATGAAAATTTTCTGAAATGAAGAGCTCCAAATGCTCTTAGCTGATATGCCTTTAAGAAAGGTGAGTCCAATATTTCCTGATCTTCTAAATGGGAAGTACAATATTACCTTCTGAATTCATTGTAAAATGGCTTATGATGGAACTCCAAGGAAGCTTCAGGTAGGGTGTCTCCTCTTACTGAATGTGAATGTAAATTGGATATGCACAATGAGGGCTTCTACTAACCCAAACTCATAGTTAAGGTAAAGTTCTTGAGAATCACAGGGAAGCCCTCCCTCCAAAAACTCGTCTAACATCTTTGAATTAAATGACTAGAAACCAACCAATGTGTTTGGATTTTGGCAAGAACATATCCTTCCCATAGGGATTTTACCAAACCTTATTGTTCAGGTAACCTAGAGATAGTGACCTTGTATTGGGGGAAGGAGCATTAAATGTTTAATTTATACAAAATTGTGAATAATTATACTAAAATTAACTATAATTTTCTAAATATGTATGTTTTGTGTAAACTATAAAACCACTGATGAAGGGCTAAAAATATTCAAAAATTGTCCTTAAAGCTGTTAATGAACCCCTAACGGTAATGCAAATAAGATAATACATGTTGATAATACATGTTGTTTTGGTCAGCCACAGATGTGCCTTTTGAAATACACCAAAGATTGGTCGGTCTTTATAAAGGGTATTTATTTGGGTTAGAAGCTTACAGTTACCAGGCCACAAAGCTTGAGTTTCTTCTCATACCAAAGTCCACGTGTTGGAGCAAGATGGTTGCTGACGTCTGCAAGGGCTCAGGCCTTTGGGTTCCTCTCCTGCCGGTGCTGCATTTCTCTCCGAGCTTAGCTTCTGTTTCTTCCACAAGTTCAGCTGTAGACCATGAGGCTCTCTGAGTTATGTCTCTCCACAAGGTCAGCTGTAGACTATCCAGCGATCAGCTCACTCCAACATCAGAACTGCTTCTCAAATCTGCTTCTCTCCAATTCTCTGCAACTCAGATCTGCTGCCTAGCCTTTATACTTGAGACCACACCCACCGAGGGGTGGGGCCCAGTTAATGCCCTTATTATAACTTAATCATGCCCAGATGAACAGATTAGTTTACAAGAATAATCCAATTTATATTTTTGGAATTCACAATTAAATAAAACTCTGAAACCATTACACATGTTAATTAAGATGTGGTAGTGTCTATTATGATTTGGTTATTGTGTAATCTAGGTTATGAGTCAGCAAACTTTTCATAAAGGACAAATAATAAATAATCGAAGCTTTGTGAGCCATGTAGTCTCTGTTATAGCTACTCAACCCTGCCATTCTAGCACATGAATGAATGTGGGAGTATAAGTTGCAATAAATTCTTGTTTACAAAACTAGGTGATGGGCCAGATTTGACCCATGGGCCATAAGTTTACTAACACTAATCTAGATCAGGGATATGCAAAAAAAAAATCATTGCAAGGATCTGCAAAAATCATTCTGCTTCAAAATGGTGGGCAATTTTTAAAAGTCTGAAAATCATTTTTTATGACTGTTAAACATTCACTGAAATCTTTAATTTCCTTTCACAGTTTTGGAAAACATTACTGAATCATAGCAATGATTATTTAAAGGCTATTTGAACCTGGGTTCAACTCTAAATCTACCTATTCTGAGTGGTAAGTGGCACTTTTACCCAAAAATAAAAATTCACGTGTGAGTTCTAGGTACTACATCAAATGGTTGTATCCATCTGTGTCGGGAGAAAATTTTCCATGAGTCTGTCACTGTTCCTGCACATGTTACCAGCAGAGATACTGGCAATCTTTGTTCTACTTAATAATTTCAAGGATGTCTGTATACTTTGGAAGAGATAGTCTCTTGCTCTGGAACAGAGGACATGTTTGTTTGTTGTCTAGTATAATAAAGATTATGTCTTCTTCTGGGGCAAAGTTTGCTTTCAGCCCTTTATAAAAGATTCATCGTACCTTTGCTTGGGGTTCCTTAGCTGTAATACAAACCCACTGTGTGTGAACATCAGCCTGAGCCTACTCCACCTCACCCTTATGGGACTTGGGGACTAAGGGAAGGTTATATGAACAAAAAGACTACATTGCCATCAATGGTAATATTCTCTGTCTCTGACCCAGGAGTCTCACATGTTCTGCCAGCATTAGTTTGAAACTGTGATCGGCTAACTTGTTAATTTACAAGTAGGGTAAAATCTCAGACCATTTACAGTTCATGATATTATGCATTATTCTTTTTATCATTCTTGTCTCTTTTCTATAGAAAAACTAAGCTATCAGGTGCTCTTTTTTTATATTTATTTTTTATTTATTTGTTTTATTTATTTATTACCCCTTTTGCCGCTTGCACTTCCTGTCTGCTCTCTGTGCACATTTGCTGTGCGTTCTATATCTGCTTGTCTCCCTTTGTTGTGTCATTTTGCTGCGCCATCCACGGGCTGCGGGAGGTGAGCTCTCCAAGGGCACGGGCCAGCTTGCAATCACCAGGAGGCCCTGGGAATCGAACCCGGGGCTTCCCATATGGTAGACAGGAGCCCAATCAGTTAAGCCACATCTGCTTCCCTATCAGGTGCTCTTTTTAAAAATTTCCATAATCCCTCCATAGAAAGTTAAATTTTTCCTTTTCGTTTTTTCTTTTTCATCAACTGCCACTGTGTAATTACAAGAGAACATGAAATTTCAGCATATTTGTATTAAAAATAAAGGAAAGGATACTTCCTCAAAATAAAACATGTTCACAGATTTCTTTAGGTAAAGCATAGATCTTCTACTCTTTATTTTCCCTTTCCAACTGAGCTCATTTTCTTAGGCAAAACAAAATATTTTTCCCAATATACACTTTTTGAGATGTGGCAAATTTATCAGATTGTTCTTGAAACTGAGCGTTTCATCAAGTAAGGGTATAAGATAAGGCCTTTTAAAACCAGATAACCTGTGGCAAGGACCAGAAGGTGTCTTGTTCTTCAGATTATTCATAAACATCTTGCTTGCATGCTCTGCCTTAAATTAGTAAAGGATGGCTGAGAAATTAGCATAAGAACTACTTATTGCAAGAAAATGTATGCAAATTTCTCTGGAATTTTATCTTGCTTACTTCCCTGTCAAGCTCAGAATGTAGGGGAACCCATACTTACAGTCAGCCAATGGTGTGCAAGTACAGATTCCTACCAATTTACAAGAACTGATAGTTAACTTTTCAGAAATTTTGCAAAATGGCTGTTAAACCATTGGTAGATTGAAATCAGCTATAGTAAAAGTATTTACAGGACAGAAATCAGAAAACATCACTTTTTAAATCAGTGCGTTTTTTTCCCCCCTGGAGAGTTGATTTTCCAGCACAAAACCATAACTTATGGTATGATTTTTGGCGCAAGTCCCATACCTTGATACCTTTCCTAAATTTACAAATGGATTTTATTTAAATTCCCAAAGTAAATGGATATGAATATTGTAGATCAAATGTATGTGTATTTTTCAAATGTATTAAAGACTATTCTTAAAGAAGAGTTTATTACAGCTAGTGAAAACAAAAACTCAAACAACAAAATCTTTTGAATGAATGAATTCCTCATTTAAATGTCCTGTTTCCATTTCCAGTAAGAGGGAACTTACACTCATGGTTCAAGTTGTAAATTATATAGAAAAAGAGATACATAAATTTCTGAACTCTCAAAATTTGAGAGAAGTTTAGAAAAGGAATGGGAGGTTATAGAACAATGTGACAAAAAAAGTACTCTGACACAAATTTAAAACATCCTGAAGAATAACTTTTGCCTCAAACAGTATGAGGACCACATCAAACAGAGAAACTGTATTACATTGTTACAAAATAATCATGGTAAAGGTTGAAGAAGTTGCTTGCCTTGCCTCAAGACCTTTGACAACTTTCAAGTACACATACTAATAATACAATAACTGTATATTGTCAATGTCTTATGCCTCGCCTTCAGTCTTAACATTTACAGGTCAAGGTCAATTTTCCTGAAGATCCCACACAATAGTGTCCCCTTGTGCAATCTGACCCTCTGGGTTCTGATAAAGGAGCACATATTAAAACTTCTTGACACTTGCTGAATCCTACCATTCCAGATTTTCTTGAAAATTTTTCTGACAGGAGCAATGAGGAAATCGAACACACATATCTCATTGCAAAGAGAAAACCACACAAAGCAATAAGCCAGCAGAACATCACTTTTTCTGATCATTGAGCAGACAAAATAACATTGCTACAAATCGAAGTGCATGCATGTCTTAACTAAATATCACCACCAGTTGAATCAGGCAAAGGAAATCAACTAATTTCGGATGAAGATCCCATCTATATAGTTTGGAAAGGCAAGATGTTAAAAGGAGTACTCTGGTTTGTGCTACTATTAACTACTGGAATCTTTGCAGACTGAACTGTTCCTAGAGACTTGAGTATTTGTTGGTAAATGAGTGAGGAATAGACAGCAAATGCTTCAAAATCTCTCTAGCTGTGTGGGCAATTACTTGCTGGATAAAGACCAGGCTTCTCAAACTTCTATGTACATACAAATAACCTGGGCAATTATGAATATTTCAGAGCCTGGTTTAGCAGGTCTGGGGTTGAACCTGAAAGTCTGCATTTCTAAGAAGCTCCCAGAAATGATGGTGAACCTTGGAGTAGCAAAGGATCTTGGTAGTAGATTGGTGGTTATAACCCATGATTATATTTTCCCATGTAAAACTTTGAAAAGTAAAAGCCATAACACCTGTCCTAGAAGTCCTCTCAGATAATTTATCAGGGAGTATTGCCTTGACTCTTAGAAACCCTGCCTGTTCCATATAGTGTGTGGCTAGTTGACCCAAATGTGGGCCTGAACAAATACAGTTACACTAACATCAGGTTTTCAAAGTTCCTCTAGTTTTATCCTGCATAGCCTCTTATTAGAAGTCTATTTCTGCCTTATCAGGTGGACCAGAAATAAAGAAACCACTCATAGACTTGGAGACCTTGTCTCCTTGAAAAGAGGAATTGGACACTCAATTCATTGGCCATAACACTGCTCTACAATTAATCATTTTTAAAAAGTCAAACAAATTTCCCAAACAAAATCATTTAGCTAGTAGGAATGATTTATATTATCTTTTATTTTGCTCAACCTGACCCAGACATATACCACCTGGGGAATTATATTCCAGTTGCTGGATCTGTGCCAACAACTGAGGTGCAACCAGATGGATCTAGTTGCACCTGTCTTCAGCATCCTAGCCAGACTGTTACATTCAGTTACTTAAAGATACAGTTCAGATTGGGACTCACCCATGTTGTGTTAGCTTGCTCAGCTGAGCATCTGATAGTGCCAGAACAGATAGAAATATGTGTGGATTGAATGATTGCATTCATTTTAAAAAATGGAACAAAAGGCAAAAACCTGTTCTGATTTTTTTTCTCTGGCATATTCTACTCATATATGAATCAAAAATTGCTGAAATTTATGGTATTGCCAGTTTTCAGGATGATTTGGATCTTCATGAACTAAAATACAGACAGTCTGCCTCTGTCTCAAAGTCAAAACTAATTTCAGGCACTGGTTTTGCAATTCTTAACTTTGAATTCCTAAAATGATTCAACTTTTGCAGTTTTGATTTTTCAATATTTATGTAAAGAGTTTTATGTGTGCTGCATGTTGTTGGAATATTGTCAGTAAAGGAGATTATTCCCTGGCCATTCTAAAACACAAAACAACATTTACAAAAGTGAGTGCAGTATTTTTGCTAACACAAAATAATATTCTTGGTTTTATTTTAATATCCTTTTCTCTTATAACAACATCATTTTAAATTTATTTATGTTTATATCTATTATTGTCAATTTATTGGTATTTTCAAAATAACAACTCTTAGGCTTTTCATTTTTACTGTTTTTCTGTTCATTAAATTTGGATTCTTTTTTTCTTTCCTCCATCTATTTTCTTTTGTTTATTTTTCCGAATTCTTCATTTAAGTGCTGGTTCTTTGTTTTAAATACTTTCTTAAAAGTATGATTATAAAGATAATATATTCTTATGGTGAAAATGTGAGTGTACAGAAGGACATAGTGGGCCCCATCTACCTTTTCCATCAAACAACTATTCTCACCTCTATTTTGGCTCATACACTCAGGTAATTTTTTTTGTTTGGTTTAAACTTTTAGAAAGTTTCTAGGAATATATAAATAATTTCACATATAACTCTTTGAAAAAATGTCATCTTACCATACCTAATTTATATAATGTTTTAAAAAATTAAATCTCTTACTCAGAATTCCATTCATGAAAGGATAATATCATTTTCATGTAGACATTTAAGGATTTTCTAGGTTTCTGTTCTTACATTTCTTTAATGTACTTGTATACACTGCCCATGTATGTATATTTGTGATATGAATTCCTTTCTGGGAATTTTTGCATCAGAGTATGCACGAATTAAAATTGAAAAGACATAGTAATGTTAGTGATCAAATTTCATACCAATTTCCATTTGCACCAGCACTGTTTGATAGGTGCTATTTCCCTCTATTCTCACAACTTTTACTCATTGTCAGTCCAATAGCTGTAAAAATTAATCATGCTCTGATTTGCATTTCTTTTATTATACATGAGATTTTCTTTTATTTATTTTTTATTACATATCTCCCCCCCTTTCTGCTTGCTCTTGCTGTGTGTCCATTCTTCTGTGTTTTTCTATGTCTGCTTCTTGTCGTCCCCC
>PVKH010010090.1:0-18457 GCA_004027955.1 Chaetophractus vellerosus | reverse complement strand
AAAGTAGTTCATGGGTTTGTGGCTATAGATGCTGGTAGGGAACCCTCTTAAATGTGAACTCTGTCAGCAGTCTCACCACAAAAGAGCCAGGACAGGAGTGCAGATGGTTAGCATGCGCTTGTGTGATTTGGTTGCCACAGCAGGGGCATTATGGGAGCATCCCCAAAGAAGTCACTTGGAATGGAGTGGGCTCAGGAGAAGAGATGTCCGTCCAGATCTTGAGCCCTCCTGATTGTGCTGCAGCCCTTTGATTAACAGGCTTTGAGAATCTGCTGTGTGCCAGACCCCATGCTAGGTACAAAGCATGGGCAGACAAAAAGGAGTCATTCACAGACCCCAACCTTAAGGCTTTCAGAGTAGGGCCTTAGACTGGAGGTGAATTTAAGGGGATCTGGGTGGAGGTGCTGGGTATCTCTGAAAAGTCTTTCAATGCCATTGTCTCCTCAGGGCTCTAAAATCCAGCGGGGTCTGCGAGTCACTGACATATGGCCTCCCATTCATCCTCAGACCCACAAGCTGCTGGCAGCTGGACTGGGACGAGCTGGAAACAAATCAGCAGCATTTCCATGCTTTGTGTCACAGCTTGCTGGTGAGTACCCATGTTCCCAGGTGAGGAAGAATGTTAAACCTCAGAAAAGCAACTAACTCAACCCCGCCCTCCTGGCAACAGAAAAAACCTGGAAACGCTCTGAAACTTGAACAAAATTTGGTTGGTTTCCCGCTCTAGAGAATAATTCCTGAATTCAGTTACGTGACACCAAACTTGAAAATCCCTGGTTTTGTAGGCTGAAATTTAAATGGCGAAAAGGATATTTCCATAAGTAACAATATTTTGAAACCCGCTTCCTTCCTAACACTATGCCGGACATTGTGCCAAGCCCTAGATATTCAGTGGTGACATAGTAGACATTATCTATGGCTTCAAGAAACTTACTCTCAAATGGAAGAGACAGAATTAAACAACTGTACATACACTTAAGTGTACGTTTTATGAAGGAAAATAAGAGACTGTCTGCCAAAGTGACATTTAAACTGGAATGGGAATTAGCTAGGTAAAGGGTGGAAGGAAGAACATTCCAAGTGCAGGATAAGGAATGGAAAAAACCCCCAAGGATGGAGAGATCTGAGAGAAGAGCCAAGAATAAAGACTATGGTGGCTGAAACCCAGAGAGCAGGGAAGAGAGGCAAAAGGTAGCACTAGAGAAAAGCAAGCAAGGGTCAAACCACACAAAGCCTGGTAGGCCGAATGAAAGACCTGGGGTTTTATTTTAAGTAGGGGAAAGAAAACATGGAGAATGGCATAGTCTACTTAAGATTTTAAAAGATTGCTTGCAGTGAAATTTGGGAATAAACTGGCAGAAACAAGAATCAAAACAAGAAAATGGGGTAAGTCAGCATTGCAATAATCTAGCCAAGGAGTGATGGTGGCTTAGACTAGAATATTGGAAGTCAAGATGGGAAAAGTAAACCAGTTAGAGAAATATTTTAGAGATAGGATCATCAGAAGTTGGTGACGGATTGGATGTAGGGAGTAAGGAGGAGGAAATTATCAAATAACTGCATGGTTTCTGACTTGAACAACTAGGTAGATGCCATTTCCTGAAATGGAAAAAAATAAAACAGCACACACAGGAAACAGCAATATGACCTTAGAAAGCAGAATAAAACAACTGCAAATATCATTTAAAGAGAGGAATAACTGCCGAATAGAAATAGATTAAAGGTTTGATCCTGTAGGATACGTATGATCGGGACAGCACAGCAAGGTCTCTCGTTGGCTATCAGAAGCGGACTTCTTCCCTGTTTCAAAGCCTCCACTCCCTTGTGGACCCACCCACGGAGTTCCTGTTTCTTATCTGAAGAGCACTTGCACCTCCTGTCTTTTCAGAGCAGAGACAACAAAGATGTTCTGATTGTTAGTGCCCAACAGCTCTGTTGACTATTTACTCCACCCAATTCCTCTGGATCTCATAGATGACAACATCACTTGGGAGGAATTTCCCCCAAGTGCCTTCAATGCATTCTTTTTTTTTTTTTTAATACCAGGGATTGAACCCAGGACCCTGTACATGGGAAGCAGGCGTTCAACCACTGAGCTACATCTGCTCCCCTCGATGCATTCTTATAGTACCTGATAGTTTAAACATAAACTGGCATTCTAATACACTGCTAGAGGGGGTGTAAACTTTCTGGAATGTAATACCCTTCAACAGTGTAATTCTATTGCTGGGAGTGTAGCCCAAGGAAGCGATCAGGAAAGGGAACAAAGATGTAGGTACCAGTAGGTTCCTCTCAGTGTTGTTTACAGTGGTATAAAAATAAAAATAAATAAAATAAAATAAAAATTGGAAACAACCTAAATGTTCTAAACATAGGAATGGTTAGATCTAAATAGGTGAAATGTTCTAGGAACTACAATTCAGCCGAACAATGGAATATTATGTAGCCATTAAAAGCAAGGAAGGGAATGCCTATTCCTTTTTCTTCTGGCTTACAAGATCAGAGTCTCCTTGCCTCTGAACTCAGACTTTGAGAATCCGTATTTATTTACTTATTCAACAAATATTTAGTGAGCACTATGTGCTAGGCACTGTTCTTGGGGCCAGAAATACCTCTCCTTTATCACTTCTCTCTCATGGAAACTCACAAGCATGTGGTTGGCTCACTAAGACATACCATTTGTGAGCATTTACCAAGTTCCAGTTACAGCAACAAGTGCTTTGAAACTTTGTCACATTTAATCTTCATAGTACCCTGTGAGGTAGGGATTGCTATCCCTCTTTTTACAGATGGGAAGACTGAGGTCGAGTAACTGACCAGAGGTCACAGAGCCACCAAAGGGGGCGAGTCAGAATTTGAACCTAGTTCCGCTGACTCCCAAGTCCAGCTTGAACTTCTTTTCTAAATTCCCTACTCTAGATGCAGCCAGAGAAATACAGACTGTAGCACTGAAGCCAATTCTCCCTTCATGGAGATCCCAGGCTTCTGTTCCTTACCGTCTGGGACTCAACTAAAGTGGCTGGTACTCTTAACTGCTCCTTGCCCATCTTGTGTTAACTGTTCTCTCTACTCTGTTCCACTTCATCCACATTAAAGATGACTCTCCTTTTCTGGAAAACAAGGAAGCAATTGTTTGAATGGCTCTTCCTTCTCACTTTTGACATGACAAGGGCTCCTCCAAGCAGCAAAACCCCTGAAAGGCATTGTATTCTAGTGAGAAGGATTTTCCACCAGCTTCGGCTCGTTCATGCAACAACAGATCTTTTTTGAGTGCCAAAACTGACTGATTTAGAATTTTAACCTTCCTGACTCTATTTTTACAAATTTGCCACACTTCTGTAACTCCATCTTCGGTATTCTTTCTGCCACCTCTTTCACGGGCTCTTTTAAAATATTTTGTCAAGGCAGCAACCTGTGTAACTCCCTTGCCTTCTGTTTCTCATGGTGAGGTTTCCCCTCAAGCCAACTTCTCATTCTAACTTCTGTCTTTCTGTTAATAGCAGCAGCACCATTCTGTAGTTACCCAGGCTTGAAACCTCAGCCACTTTCGAGCCATCCCACCCTTTACACCTATTTCATCACTAAGTCTCATCAGTTCTCTTCTCATCACATGATTTGTAACTCTCCTTTCCTTCCCGTTCCCACTGCTTGTGCTCACCAAGTCATCTTCAGTACCCTCCTACTGGCTTCCCCACCTCCAGTCTCTCCCTCTTCTGATTTGTGCTGCACATTGGCCACAGATTAATCTGCTTGAGGCTCTCCTCTGATTATCACAAGTTGTTCTGCCATCCCAATCCCCAGTCACTCATTAAGCCTTGTTCTAGCCCCACAGTATCTTCTGCATTTGTCTTCTTCTCTCCAGGCTGATTGTCACCACCTCATGCAGGCCCTTTTTATGTCTTTGCTTCCATACTAATCTCTTCACTTGTCTGAATACCTTTAGTGTTTCCCCTTCCCAACCCATTTTACATACTGACGCTAGATTAATCTTCTTGAAACACTTATCCTGCCAATCCTCCACTTAGAGCTATTTTGTGATTTACTATCACACATATATTAAAGTCCATATCCCTTAGCCTGGTATGCAGGATCCAGCCTTGTCTCCTGTTAGTCCCCTTCATGCACCATCTACGCCAACCAGATTAATATACAAATCTTAAATTTTCCCACCTTTGAACTTTTGCTCATATTGTCCCCTCTCATGTCTCCATGTGTTTAACTCCTACCCCATCCTGAAAGATGGAGCTTCTGCAGTGAAGCCTTTCCAGGCTCCTCTATTTTATCATTAGACTTTTGTGTGGTCCATTCCTTTTTTAAAGAAAAAGCCTATTTCAAATGGTTTTTTAAAATATATGACCTTATGATTGAGTTAAGATCTAAGCTAAAAATTTGACTGTCCAGACTCCAGGATGAAAGGGATTCCTTTTCCCACTGTTTCTACCGCTCCCCCACTTTAGGAATTGACTGCTTCCTCAGTCTCCGTCAAATTTATGTCCAAAGCAGAAATTCCCACCTATTGGTTCCCTTTCTTTTGGGCAGAGTCAGGGCAAGGCAGTTTTCTAGTCTATTGTGGTGAAATGTAATTTGTATTGTCCATGAAAAGCCTGGGCTTTGGACTCATGTAGCCCTAAGCTTGTGACAGCTGCATTATTTCCCTAGCCTCTCTCTGAGTCGGTGTGTTCAACTGTTTATAATTGTCCTAACAAATCCAGCAGCCCCCACGTGGTTTAGTCTCTGCACAAAATTACTTTTGGGCACTGTCCAGAGGCCCAAAAGTAATTTCAATGTTAATTTATTTGTGTCTTTCAAATAGCACCAAAAAGGATCTCGTTCATAACCCACAATGACATTTCTTCCTTCTCCCCCCAATTATCCCAAACCTGGTGCTGTTCTCAGAGCCTTTCATACAACAAACCTGAAAACTCTCTCTACATCCCGAGTTCCTGATCCTCTCTATGCAGGCTTCCTCCCTCTCTCAGCCATGTATTTTCTAGATTGACTTAGCCTCCCTGTTATACTCTCCTCCCTCTCAGGTCCTGTCTCTCTCTACCTATTCAAAATATCCTGGAATAAAGCTGACAAGGCTTCTCCTTTCATGAGTGCAGGTGGGGTGGGGAAGAAAGAAAGAAGAAAGAAGATGCATGACAGATACATATTAGTAATTGTCCTGTGCCTGTCCCATATAAAACAACAAAATGCACCTCAGGAGGTTCTGAAGATGATTGAATGATTTGACACATATAAACCATCTTGCATGTGCCTGTTACATAATTTGCATACAGTAGTTGATTAGTAGTTCTACAATTTACATTGGTTTCCATATTTTCATCTATTTTCTTGAACTTCATATTCATAGTTATTTTAATGTTCCTGTCAGCTAACCCCAATATCTGGATCACCCATGGATTTGTTTCTATTGTCTTTTTTTGCTCTTGGTTTTCAGTCATGTGGTCTGTCTTTTGGTGCACCTGGTAATATTTTGGTGAAAGATCACGTTGTATGTAACAGATTGTAAAGGTTCTGATTGATGGCTTATTCATAAGAGGGTCTGCCCTTCCCTGCACAAGGCAGGTGGAGTGGTAACTGGTCACCCCATTCCACCTAGGGCTGCTGCACTGAGCCAAGTCTGGGCTGCAATTCTGCTATGGCCTGATCTACCCCTGGTTTGTTCCTGGCCCTCCAGGGCTTTCCACTGAGAGCCTGGTGTATTCTGTGCATCCTCTCTCCTTGAAACGTCCTAACTCGAATCTTTGTCTCCCAAGTCTGCTAAAACACTCTATGCTTAGGTGTTTTTGCCTCCTGCCCCATGCAGCCCCAGCATTGGTAAGCCTGCTGAATGAAAAATTGGCTTGAGGCCCCCAAAGTCTCCACCAAAAGATCTGCTGATTTCTCTGTTTCCTAGCAAATGCCTCACCCAGGTGCAAAGCTTGGATTCTCAGTCCTCCCCTCCAACTCCTTCCATCCCAGAATCAACATATGCCCTCAGGATAAAAGTGGCTACAATAATTCCCTTATATTTTTGGGTTCTTCCCTCTCCAGGGACTTAGCTATCTCTAGTTCTTATAGCCTCAGCAGCTCCCCACTGCCATGGAACAGATGGTTTCTGTGCGTTATCCAGCATTTCTGGTTGTCCTAGGCAGCAGAACTGGTCTGCCACTGGCCACTCCAACCCACCCAGATGCAGAAGTAGATGCTTATTAAGTGTTCATTTATTCCACCTTTGCAGCCCTCACCTTGCTAGACAGCCTATCACACTGTTCCCTGGTTTGCCCTCAGCCAGTTGGCTGGCTCCACCTTGTTTTCATTTTCAGGTTCTTGGGTTTCCTTACAAAGGTAAACATAGCTCATCTGATTCAGTGCTGCCTCTTCCTCCGCCCCTTCCTTTAGAGCAACTCTGAACAAAGTCCACAGTGGCCTCATTAAATTCTAGCCGCAGTGCCAGCCCATCAGGCCTCAGCAACTATAAATGTTGTGTGGCTTTTCAAATAACATTTTATACATACCCTGGACCTTAGTCAGCCTCAGTCTTAAGTACTATTCCATTCCCTGATTTTTCACTTGAGGATTAAATTCTCTCTATCCTCACCAGAATTCTTTTGATTATTATTTATCTTCCTTTTCCTCAGTAGAAGATCACTTCACAAGATGGGCAGGGCTTTTGATAAACCCATTTTTCCCAGTTTTCCCTGAAAGATATGTGCCCTTCCTATAAATTTTCACTCTTAGATCAAGCCAGACCATAAGAGAGCATTGTGCTTGATGGCATTCTTCAGCAGTCTTATAGACCTGTGTCTAAGAAGTATTAAATTATTTTTAATGTAACAAAAATTAGTAAATACCAGTAATTATAAAGGCAGTTTTTCTTTATTTTTGAAGAAGTTTTTTTGTTTATTTTTTGGTTTTATTTTTTAATTTTATTTTTAAAGAAGCTCTAGATTACATAAATGTTATATTGAAAATGTAGGGGATTTCCATATACCCCCTTCCCTCCCCCTCCCACACCTTCTCTCATTAACAACATCTTTCATTACTGTGGCACATTTGTTACAGTTGATGAATACATATTGAAGCACTGCTACTAACCATGGTCTATAGTTTTCATTATGGTTTACACTTTGCACCGCACAATTTTATAGGTTTTGACAAAATGTATAATGGCCTGTATCCATCATTGCAATATCATGCAGGACAATTCCAATGTCCCCAGAATGCCACATGTTATACCTATTCTTCCTTCCCCCTCCCCTCAGAACCTCTGGTGACTACTGCCTTTATATCAATGATACAAGTTCTTCCATTACTAGAATAATAAGTCTACTTTAGTCCATTGTTGCATTCCCCCCTTATGTTTGTTCATTTCTCAATCTTGGGGATTTGGGGATGGTGATGCCCACTCTGCTTCCAATTGAGAGGGGGCTTAGATCCTGTGGGGCAGATGGATGGAACTGTCTTGCTTGCAGTTGTAGATACTCTGTTTTTTGGGATGGGCGTTGTCCATCATCATCCTTTTGTTAGATATCGTGGGCAAGTCTGATGAACTGGAGAATAGATGTTGGCTGCAACTCTGCTGAGATTCAGTGCTCAACCAGCATATGAACAGACCAAAGATGTAAGTCTCTGGGACATATATTTAATGGGTATAGTGCTAATTATAGGTTCAAATAAAAGGGGCAGAAGAACCATGCATAGGAAAATTATAAATGAGTCTAACTGTGTTACCTTGAGGGGATAGGACATCATATATTCCAAGGTAAGTTCCTTCACAAGATGGGCAAGGCTCTTGATAAACCCATTTTTCCCAGAAAGGTATGCACCATCCCTATAAATTTTCACTCTTGTATCAAGCCAGACCATAAAAGGGCTATGTGCTTGATGGCATTCTTTGGAGATCTTAGAGACCTACATCTGCTTTTTTTTTTTTTTTTTTAAGGTCCTGGGGCCAGGGATTGAACCCTGGAACTTGTATGTGGGAAGCCTGTGCTCAACCACTGAGCCACATTGGCTCCCATAAGAAGTATTAAATTGTTTTTAATTTAACAAAAATTAGTAAACACCAATAATTATAAAGGTGTTTTTAACTTTGAAAAAATTTGACACTTCATGGCACTTACTGTATATTTGATACTGGTCTAAACACTTCACAGATATGAATTTATTTTACCCTCATAACCATCCTATGTGTTAAGTATTATTTTCCCTATATTATGGGTGAGGAAAATGAGGCCAAGAAGGTTAAATAACTTTCCCAAGATCACACAGCTAGTACATACATGGTAGATCCAGGATGGAACCCAGTAAGGCTGGCTCCAGGGCCCAAATTCTTAACCACTCTATAGCTATATGAAATCTTTTATTGTATTAATTACAGGAGTGTTGTAAAAGATATCACTTGCTGCTCAATAAAGATCCACAAGAGAGCGTCTCCCAGGTTTACATCAGGAAAAGCTGTGGGGCTCTCCCTTCTCACAAAAGTGGGTGGTTTGCATTTCTGAGAGCTCACCTAGTCCTCGCTCTCTTATTGCCCTACACTTATTTTTCCCTTGCCCAATCCCCTTAATTATTTCTTTTATCTTTCTGTGTTGTTGCATTTTTCCAAACTGGCTTAATTGCTTTGTGGAAGGTGGCAGGGAATAAATACATAAATAAATAAAATTAACTTTTTCCAAATCTTTATGAGATGAATCTATCCACTGCCAGGAAAACATCATTTCAATGACCAAATCCCTCTGTGTATCCCCAGTTATGTAGCTAGTGACTCACTTTCCACATCCTCATTTCTCTTACAAAGTCATGTCTGTGTGAGCTCAAAAAAGAAATGAAAATGCCACCTAGGTCTTTCAGTTTCCTACTTAAAATGTCAGAGTCTCTGGAAATGCATTCCAGAGTCTTACAGACTATGCCTGCCCTAATTGGCTACAGAAGTTGACAGAATTCAAGCCAGGATGTGACCAGCAGGAGTCTTAAGTACACAGGCATTGAGTTGGTTGGGTGATAAATGGGTGGAGACATGGAAAGTCCTTGGATATTACAGGTGAAGAAGCAAGACCAAGAATTGAAGCTGAGAGTGGGGTGATGGCAGGTCAGGAGCCATTTTTTTAAAAGAAAAAGAATAGAATGAGGTTAGAGTAAAGAGTTTGCAGCGGAAACAGACAGATCCTAGGTCAGCAGACTAGTCTGGGGTCAGTGGGCTTCCTGCCAGCTTCCGGTGACCCAGCTTTGTCTATTTCTCTTGCTTTATCTTTCTCCATAACCCTTGCAGCCTCCACTCTAGCTATACCAATAAATGTCTAAAAGTTGCCCAAACATGCTAAACTGTTTCATACCCTCATACCTATTTTTGTGCTGCTTCCTCCCCCGGCCTCTGTCCACCTGACATTTGTGTTTTTTTGCATATCCTGCTAAAATACCTTCACTATGAAGCCCTTCCTGCACCCCACAGCCTACCCCCACTATGCTCTTTGCCCTTTCCCCACCCATGTACCCATTGCCACATCTATCTTGACCTTCATAGCAGTGGTAAGCAGTATTAATTTGCACCATACCTCTCTGATGTGAGCATTGTATTTTTCTAAATCAAATTTAGAAAATATTAGTCCCCAGGTGCCAGGATATTGGCATACTCAGTGTCATTATGAGTGTCTCTAGGCTCCTACCCTGAATGCTGAGGTGCTAACACAGTCCAGAAAATGTGGAGAGTGGCCTCTGGTCTTCCAGGCACCTTACTTACCACTGAGATGCTGTGTCCAAGTTATCATGGTCCATTTCAAAGACGAGTGGCTCCACTCCCTCTGGACTGGGCCAGATTAACGAAGCTTTGCTAAGGCTTCCAAGCTGTCTCCTGAAGTCCAGCTTCCCTGGAGCCCTTAAACAACTATCCTCCCATTCAAGGGACTATATGCCAGGGGGCCCAGGTTTCTGACCCTCTAGGAAACCCCAAAGCCCCAATGGTCTCCCCCATTTCAGGTGGGTTCTTTCCACTTCCTCCCATCCTCACAACCAGCCACAGATAGGCCCTGCAACACAAGCCTTGATGAGGGATTGTCTTACAGGAGCTGCTACTTCCATCTTTATCTCTAAAACTCTACCACCTTATTGGGACAGAACAGGAGAAATGTCTCCTGTGCTTGTCAGATTCCTGTAGCACAAGAACTAAGTAAGCAAAATTGATAGCTCAGTAAATTATCCCACTACATTTCCCCCTTTGTAAATATTTGTACCCAAAAAAGGAAATCTACTTCCCATTTCAGTGTTGCCCCAAGGATGTGAAGCTCTACCAGTCTTTAGCCCAAATAATCAGTTTTCTGGCCTGAATTGCATTCTGTGGCGATCTAACCCCAGATGCAAAGCAGCACCTCATAATGTGTGAGGTCAGAACCATTCTCCCCATTTTCAAAGGACTTGGGAGCCTGGGAAAGAGGCACATTTCCCACTTTGCAGGTGAGTTAGGTGACTTCTCTTGGAAAGTCACCTTATTCCCAAGACTGGCTCTTTCTGGCCCAAGTGCTTCCAGCCCTCAGAGGGCTCTCCTCTGAGCCTGGAGAAAGTTCTGTAGGCATCAAACAATGGATAGCAAGAGATGGAAAGATTCCTGGGGCCTCCTTGAGTGGGCAGACTGCCTTGAGAAGGCAAGCCGCCGTGGGCAGGGCAAAGCCACCGTGGGCAGGGCAAAGCCGCCCGTGAGCAGTCAAGGCCATCCGCGAGCTGGCAAGGCCGCTGCGCGGTGAGTTGACTCGGCGGGTCGTCGCAACGGGGGGGAGACAAGCAGACACAGAAGAACGCAAAAAAATAAAAATAAACACAGCAAGAACAAGCAGAAAGGGGGGGATGTATTTAAAAAAGAGAGAGAGAGAGAGATGGAAAGAGAAAATGGCTGCAGACAAGGCAGCTAGCCTTGTGAGGAGTTAATCTGAGCTAGTAACGTGACCTGGTTCCCCATTCCAGATTTCCAACGACTTCTTTCATCCTTTTCCCTAAGTTGCCAAATTTAAATGAGATATGCTCCTTTTCACATTTTGTAGCAGAAAAAAAAAAAAAAGCCTGCTGGGATTTTGATAGGGATTGCATTGAATCTGTAGATTAATTTGGTGAGAATTGCCATTTTAACAATATTAAATCTCCTAATCCATGAACATGGATTTGGTTAGGTCTTTAATTTCTTTCAATGATTTTTTTAAAACAATTTATTGAAGTATATCATTCATACATGAACATATATAAACAATAAGTGTTCAGTAAACATTGTGAACTTACAAAACAAACACGCATAACATCATACAGGGCTCCCACACATCACCCCACCAAATATACTTGTTGTGAAACATTTGTTAACAAATTATGAAAGAGCATCGTCAAAATATTACTACTAACTATAGTCTGTATTTTACTCCCCTATACTTTTTTCCCCCAAGGATTTATTTATTTATTTACTTTTATCCATTTTTACCCCCACCCCATTTTTGCTGTTTTTGTGTCCATTCACTAGGCAACTCTCTGTGTCCATTTCCTGCCCACTCTTTTCATCCTTCTCCTCCTGTCTTCACTGGAATTCGATCCTCAGAACCTCCAATGTGGGAGAGAGGCATCCTATTGCCTGCGCCACCTTAGCTCCTGGTTTTTCGGCACATCTGGTCTTGGCTCTCCCTTGTGGCACTCTCCTGTTACATCATCATCTTGCTGTGTGGCTCACGGGGCCTAGGGGGCTCACCCGTTCCTGGGGTCTGACGGTGCACACACTGGGCCTGGTGGCCCGCACGCCTTCCAGATTTTTCTTTTTTTTATTTTTACCGAGAGGTCCCAGGGATCGAACCCAGATCCCTCCATATGGGAGACAGATGCCCAACCATTTGAGCCATATCCGTTCCCCTCCTATATCTCTTAAGGTTGACCAAAGATGCCTAGAGTTGCAGTCATTTCCCATACAGGATGGTCATATAATAAATCAGGCTTAGTTTATCACCAGTATTCTAAAAACCAGACCTAGGGAGAAAAACTAGGTCTGGGGACACATGCATGGTTTCTAATAGAGTGAATGTTTAGCCTACCCTGATTATCACAAAATCAGGACAGCGAGAATATTTGCATTCAATGATGTTTTATAGTTTTCAATATACCAGTTTGCACTTCTTGTGTTAAATTTATTCCTATGTAAATATTCTTTATAATGTCTTAGAAGTGGAATTGTTTTTTTACTTTGACTTTATGATTTTTCATTGTTAATGTATAGAAATACAATTGCTTTTTGTATACTGATCTTTGATCCTGCAACCTAGCTGAACTTTTGTTCATTAGTTCTAGACATTTTTAGTGATTTCTTATGATTTCTATATACAAGATCATGTCATCTGCGAATAGAGGTAGTTTTACTTCTTCTTTTCCAATCTGGTTGCCTTTTATTTCTTTTTTCTTGCCTTTTCCCTGGCTAGAACATCCAGGAAAATGTTGAATAGAAGTCGTGAGAGCAGACACCCTTATCTTGTTCCTGATCTTAAGGGAAAAGCATCCAGTCTTTTGCAATTAAGTTTGATTTTAGCTGTGAGTTTTTTATAGTGGCTTTAGCAGGTTGAGGAAATTCCCTACTATTCCTAGTTCATTGAGTGTTTTTTTATCATGCAAGGATATTTAATTTTTAGCAAATTTATTGAGATACTATACAATCCATCCAAAGTGTAAATTCAATGGTAAGGGTATTTAATTTTGTCAAATGCTTTTTCTGTGTCTTTTGAGGGATCATATGTTTTTTGGCCTTTATTTTATTAATATGGCATATTACATTGTTTGATTTTTTTAGGACATTAAACCAACCTTGCATTCCCAGAATAAATCCCATTTAGTTATGGCAGTAATCGTTTTTATATGCTGCTGGATTTGGTTTGCTAGTATTTTGTTGAGTGTTTTTGCATCTATATTCACAAGGGATATTGATCTGTAGTTGTCTTTTCCTGGGATGTATTCATCTGATTTTGGTATGAGGATATGATTCTGGTCTCATAGAATAAGTTGGAATAAGTTCCCTCTCTGTTTTTTTGGAAGAATTTGTGAAAGAGTCATATTATTTCTTCTATAAACTTTTGGTGGAATTCCCCAGTAAAGTCATTTAGGTCAGGACTTTTCTTTGGGGGAAGTTTTTTTTATTACTAATTCAATATCTTTACTTGTTATAGATTGTACAGAAAAAGAATTAATATAGGAGGCCTGAGAATACTATCCTTAGAAAGGCCTGCTTTCAAGGTTGGCCTTTGGCTGGCAGCTGGAGAGTGTCCCCACCATTCCCTAACTAAGAGTGACTCACTGCACCTAAACTGTGCAAAAAATATGGCTTATATTGAACACCTGCTTTCCTCCTGAGAGCCTAGAATTTTGGTCCATGCTAGATAGAGGGTGTTTATATGACCAGTCCCCAATTAAAAACCCTGGACACCCAGTTTCTAATGACCTCTTCTGATAGACAACATTTTACATGTGTTGTCATAATTCAGTGCTGGAGGAATCAAGTGTGTCCTGTGTGGCTCCTCAAGGAGAGGATTCTTGGAAGCTAGCACCTGGTTTCCTCTGAACTTCACCCCACATGCCTTTCCCTTTGCTGAGTTTGCTTTTTATATATATTTTTTGTTGTTTTTGTTGTCATATGACTGTATGCCGAGTCCTGTGAAGCCTCCTAGTGAATCATTGCACCTGGTAGAATTTGTGAAGGTATGTATTGGGGGACCCCCAACACATAAGTTTATTCAGATTTTTTATTTCTTCTTAAGTCAGTTTCAGCAGTTTGCGTCTTTCTAGGAATTTGTCCATTTCTTCTAGGTTATCTAATTTACTGTCATACAATCGCTCATAATATTCCCTTATAATCCTTTTCTGTTTCTCTAAGGTCAGTGATGTTGTCTCCTCTTTTATTTCTGATTTTTTTAACTTGAAAATTCTCTCTTTTTGTCTTGATCAATTGAGGTCAATGTTTGTCAATCTTGTTGCTTTTTACAAAGAACCAGCTTTTGGTTTCATTGATTTTCTCTTACTGTTTTTCTCTTACTGTTTTTCTATACTCTTGTGGTAGATTGAGTTGTGTACCCCCGTTTGGACATGTTCTTGGTCTTGGTCCACATTCTGGTGGGTGTGGACACATTGTAAATAATAAGATCTCTTCAAGATATTTCCTCAGTTCAGATGTTGCCCTACTGAGTCAGGTTGAGCTTTAATCCAGATTACTGGTGTCCTTTATAGACAGAGTGAAAGGGAGATGAAGAGAATAGCCAGGAGAGGCCACCATGTGCATTGCCATGTCACAGCAAAGCCAAGGATCAAGGGTGGCTGGCAGTTAGCCCAGAACGCCAGTCTTCTGGGAGAAAGCATCCCCTTGCTGACACCTCAGTTTTGGACTTCTCCTAGCCTCAAAACCATGAGCCCATAAATTTCCATTGTTTAAGCCCAACCCATTACATGGTATCTGTTTTAGCAGCCAGGAAACTAAAATAACTCTATTCCATTTATTTCTGCTCTAGACTTCATTACCTTCCTTCTGCTTGCTTTGGGTTTTGTTTACCCCTTTTTTCTAGTTCCTTGAGGTGAAAGGTTAGGTTATCGATTTGAGGCCCTACTTCTTTTTTAATATAGGAGTTTACAACTATAAATTTCCCTTTAACCACCGCTCTTGTATTCCACAAGTCTTTGGTATGTTGTGTGTTCATTTTCATTCATCTCAAAGTATCTTCTAATTTCCCTTGTGATTCTTTAACCCATTGATTATTTGGGTGTATGTTGTTTAATTTCTTCATATTTGTACGTTTTCCAAACTTCTTTTTGTTATTTCTGATTTCATTCCATTTTGGTCAGAGAAGATAGTCTGGATGGTTCCAATCCTTTTAAATGTTCCATGCACACTTGAGAAGAATGTGTATTCTGCTGTTGCTGGGTTTGGGATCCCTTTTACCATTTTCCCCTGGTTCCCTTGGTGGGAACCAGTGTGCATGTAGTGAGGTAATGGATGTTGAAGCTTTTTTCTTCTTCTCCTCGGTCCTTTCTGGACTGAGAGAAGAAGAAAACTTACCTAATTTCTTCCTGATGTCCTTCCAGTTTCCAAAGACCCCCAACTATGGGTTCTCTTCCAGGATGCCTTATACCATGATATGTGTCTCTTCCCCACAATCAAAACCAAATGAGTGCCCTACTCTCTTAACCTACTCTCAGCAGCTGCCTCTGAAACTCTCCTCCACTCAGCGTTGGTCAGTGCTTCTTTGGTCACATCTTGAGTTTGGTCTCAGGCCGACATATTGATAGCAGACCAAGGAAGTGCTGGTCTGGGGAGATTAGAGCTTTTACCAGCTATAACAAATTCCCACCCACTCTCACTGGCTAGGCCTAGGCTAGGGTCACTAAAATTGTTCACTCTACTCCTGTCTCCTCACGCCGGAAGTAAGTAACCACAACCTCTTCCTTCCCTATGGTATCCGTAAAGGATCCATTTGGTTGCAACTAACAGAAAACCTATCCAACTGTAACTTAAATAATTAAGAATTTATTTTTCTCATGTAATAAGGAGTCTGGGAACAGACAATTCCGGGACCCAGGCTCTTCCCATTTTTCCACCCCAGCATCCACTGCAGGAAGACCTCGTTTATATGCTTGTTGCCTCGTGGTCACAAGATATCTGCTGCCTCTTAAGACCAAGTTCTGTCATAGGCGTAGGGTGCAGAGACAAACGGCATGCCAGCATATTGAAAAGCTTTTCCAGAAGGTCCACCCAGAAATTTCTGCTTATGCCCCGTTATTTAAATCTACATTGTACAATCACCCCTAGACCAATCACTGAAAAACAAAAAGAAATGGGTAGGGAGAAGGGAGTAGGGAGGGGGAGTGGTGGTCAGTGGCTGACACACCTTCATTTTCAGCCTTAGTAATTAGAAGTCAGGTCAGGGGAGAGAAGGGGACATTTAGGCTGAGCTTGGAGTGTGGCCTGCCTTACAAGTCTGCCCTGTCTACACCTTTTCTAAGGGAGGTCAGTCCCTGCTTCTTAACAGCCAGCCCCTTCTGTAGCAAAGTCCCTACCCACAACATAAACAGACACCTTTTCATCTGCCGCTGGTAAGTTCAGCATCTAACCCATACTACGTTCTTTACAATTAGCAAAAACATATTCTTAAGTACTCAGCAGACATCTACAGTCATGAAGCATTGTTCAATTTGAGGACTCCAAAGGCTGGTCTTTTGAGACATCCCTAGCCACTGCTTTTTTCAGCCTCAGAAACCTCCTATGGCAGTTCACCATTCCCATCATAGGTACAACTGTCTGTCCCATCTGGTCAGCCCATGACTTGGGTGACATGATCAAGCTTGGGGCCTGGACTTCAAATTGCTGGTGCTATTAACCTCTGTCCAGGAAGAGGTTAGAAATTCAGAGTCCTAAATAGGGGTCTTAAAGTTCAATTTCTCTTTATGTAATCAATGTATCCTAAAAATATATAGAGATATATAAAAAATAAATTAAAAATTAATTTTAAAAAAAAGTTCAATTTCTCTATCTTCACTTCTTCAGAATGCTTTTGGCAATTGTAGATAAATTAATATCTTCATGCATAAGGATGCATTTGTCTCTGTCAACCTTTCTGTAAATCAGCCAAGAAGTTTTAAAGAATTTTCTAAGATTCTTTCAATTCAACCTCTTCCTAGTCCTCTGAGAGTCCCCATATTAACAATGACTTTTGAGAGACCTCACTTATTTCTTCATATCAGTTCTCTAACTGAATCTTGGCTATTGCTCCAAAATCAATAGGCTAAAATTCTAGGGGTTATAATTTTTCTGTGTGCAGCATTCAAGGATTTTAGCAATCCCACAATGTAGCAGTTACGGATTTGCTCCATTACACGGAGATACAAGAAATATCATATAGTTTTCTAAAGCAAATCAAGCTGCCTCCAAGCCCCCAGTGACTTGTCACAGTGGCAAGATAATCCATTCTCAGTCAAGTCTTGGTAGGGTGAATAACTGTCCCAGTTTGCCCATGACTGAGGGCTTCCCAAGGACACAGGGCTTTCAGTGTTAAAACCAGGTCAGTCTCAGGCAAACCAGAACAATTGGTCATCCTACATCTTGGACAAACAGTAGTTTACAAGCCTCCCCCTTACTAGATTATAAACTCTAAGAGGGCAAGCAATATGTCTAATGACTTTCTATATACCTACACTTAATGCTGGGGACATAATAGGCATTTAGTAAATTTTTGATAAAACTGATGTACAAACTGATGCATGAACCAGGGTAAAAACAGAAGAAACTTATATATATATATTATATATATATATTCCTGTACCCCCTTGAAATCTTTTTTTTTTTACTTTTTCACCTTTCTTCTTATATTATTTCTACCGACCTTCCATATAAGCTAGAGTGTGAAGAGCTAGAGTGTTTTCTTTCACCTTATCTAGCAGAGAGACTGTTATGTTTGCACTAGGTGTTAACTGATGATCACTTCAAGCAAAAGGGCACAATTCACAGATGACTGTAACAGTTCTGACTCAACATTTCCTGAAGTTTTGTGGTTTTCCCTAAAAAACTGCCACAGAAAATTGCCTTATTTCCATGTCTAGCTTAAAAGGGCGTGCCTAGAGAAACTGCTTTTCAGTCTACTTGTCCTTTTCCCTTACCCATGCGGCTAACCTCTGTAATCTCCGTGGCACATGGCAAAGTGTCAGAGTGATTCTGACCCTTCTTTTTGTTGTGTGACAGGCTGAGCTGATCTCGAGAGCCCTGCCCACGCCCCTTCCCCCACCTCCTTCTTGTACCAAAGTTTTCCTCTCCCTGTTCTCCCCTTCTCCTCTCAACTCACAGGCTGCTTCAAGCATCTTCCCCTCTGGGCATCGCAGGAACATTTCCCAATCAGCCCACTCTAACTAAGCCCAGTTGTTAGCCATACAGCCAGACTATCACTCTCAAAATAAGGCCTGAATTTTCACAGCACCCCACACAAGTTTCTGTTTCATTTATGACCCTTAAAACTCCACATTTACCATAGTAGAGTCAACACCTACTTCAGTTTAAAGGACATTTCTTAACCTGCCTCTCTATTGTTAACCCTTTTGTGGTATTCTCACCAGCATATCCCTGACCAGGGAGGAAGAGTAGTACCTTGTGGCTTTGGTGATTCAAGCAGGAAGTCTCTCCTCCCAGAGCCAAAATGAAATGGCTCAGCCCTGCCTGACACCTCTGGAGGAATCAGCAGCCTCAGTTGTGATTTACCTTCAAAAGGTGCCAAGGACTGAAGATGTCCCAGGGTTAATGTATGTCCTTGTTTCAGAAAAGAGAGTGGCTACTGTTGGCCAAAGGTGAGCCCGTGAACCTCGGACATGATCAGAGAGGCCCTGCCAGCACCTTCTATGTGGTCATGCCATCCTGCTCCCTCACGCTGCTGGTCAAGGCGGTGGCCACGCGGGAACTGATGCTGCCCAGCCCTTTCCCCCTGCTACCTGAGGA
>PVKH010010089.1:0-18454 GCA_004027955.1 Chaetophractus vellerosus | reverse complement strand
CTGTCAGATGTCAGATCGATAGGTTACTGTGGAATTTGCCCAGACTGTTGGCCAATCAAAATGTAAATTCCAGATAAATTTAATACATAAACCAACTTGTCTTCCTTAAGCCATTTTGAGAGTCATGAAAAGCAATTTGACTTTTCCTCATGACTGTCACACAGGAGACACATTTCTGCTGGTGTTAAGCATTTATTTGGCCTCAGAACTCCAGGGGTAGCAATGAAGGTGTAGGAGATATGTGTGCTTACGAACTTGTCATCTGTGCCCAGGTTCAATTATTTGGGGCCCCATTATGGGAAATGTAGAAACAAATTTTGTTCAATTATTTGGACTCCCATTGTAAGAAAACTATAAGTTAACACGAAGCAGTGCAGCGTGTGCATGTACATGAGGGTGTTATATTTGCTTGTGGGATGTGTGTTTAAAAGTCATGAACTCCCTCTTTATGTCTCTTTTGGGCGGTCTCATTTTCTAGAAGATGTAATGTGTGTCTGGGTGCATAATTGTGTGTATGCATGTTGCAACCTATCTTTTCCAACAAGAACCATAAATTTTACATTGAAAGAAAAGATTTATAGCCCGGCCAGGATGGTTCTGAGCCCCATGGGGAAGTATGCTTTAGAGACATGCCCTAATATTTCACAATGTAAAAAAAGTCATAATAGAAGAAGCATGTAGGCAAGAGGGAAAAGGCTTTGAACTCAGGAATGTCTCAAATGGGTATTTTGCATTTAATCATTTCTCCTGCCATCATTAGCTAGCAGAGCCCTTACTTTGATGTGATGTTAGTTTATAAAACACTTTTATATCCATTATGCCATTTGATCCTCACAACAACCCATAGAAGTAATGGGCATGGGCTTCTTCTCTTTTCAGTTAGGTGAAGAGACTGAAGCCTGGCAGGTGAAATGGCTTGGCCAATGTCAGAGACTAAGGGCAGGGGCAAGACTTGAACCCAACTGTGCTGAATATTTTCCATTGTCCCCTTCGCTATCCTCCATTCTTCTATTCAATGTGTAGCTAGGACCTGGTTTTAGTTTCCTGTGGCTGCTGAAGCAAATTACCACAAGTTAGGTGGCTTAAAACAATGAAAATTTATTCCCTTAAATTCTGGAGGCCAGAAGCCCAAAATGGGTCTGACTGGGCTACAGTCCAGGTGTCAGCAGGGCTGTGCCCCTTCTGGAGGCTCTAGGGGAGAATCTGTTTACTTGCCTTTTCCAGCTTCTAGAGGCAAATTGTGTTCCTTGGCTTGTGGTCTCCGTCAAATCCAGCAGCAGCAGGTGGAGCCTTTCTCACCTTTTCATGCTGCCATCTTTCTAGTTTTCCTCTTCTTCCTCCTGCTTCCATTTTTAAGGACGCTTTGTGATTATATTGTGCCACCCAGATAGTAAGATAGGGATAATCTCCCCATCTTAAGGTCAGCTGATTAGCAACCTTAATTCCATGTACAATCTTAATTCCCCTTTGCCATGTAACCTAACATATTCACAGGTTCTGGGGATTGGAATGTAGACATTTTTTGGGGTTCACTGTTCTGCCTACCACAGCTCTTTTGCCACAAGCTTCTAGGGGGTTCAGCCAATGGGAAATATTGGCAAGAAATCAGAAGGCAGGAAGAAGGTAAGGTACAGGCATTTATACTCCCTGTTCTCTCCTTGTTGTGCTGCCTTTCCACAAAGGCTGCCTTGTTCTATTAAAGCCACAGCCTTGTTAGGTGGCCCTTTTTACAGCCACGGCTTTCTCTGGGTCCCCATAACCACTCCCTGCCTTTGTCCTTCAGGCTTGGGGAGCTAACAGCTTCCCTTTGTTATTAGCCCCATTGTGCTTCACCATCTCTTGGTGGTTTTCATTAGTCCCTCCATTAAACCATCTTCAAACACCTCTTTAAGTGTGGCATCTGTTGCTTACTGGGATCCTGCCTGATAGATGAAAGGAACATCTTCTAAGGCCAGGGATCTTTCTCCTATGCCACAGTTGGCTAAATCAGTGGGATAGCAACCATGGTTACAGAACAAGGAATTCATGATTACATTTCAACAATCATTTTCTTTATTCCTCCCTTTCTAAGGCAAAAAATCAGGACTAAACTGACAGCACCAGCTACTAATGTTCTCATTTTAATTAATGGAAGGGACTGTCTTGGAAAGCAGAATAGAGAATTCCCTCTGGTCTAACAAATCAAGGGGGAAATGTGTTCATTACTCAGGTCTGGAGAATTTTAAAACTCAAACAGCTACATCCTCTTCTCACTCCAGTCCCATTTCCCATTTCTCTTTCAACTCTTCAACTAGCTGACTGTGTAACATGGAATAAATGCCAAATTACTTACTCTATTCTAGGGATCTTACCTTGTGGGCTCTTGCCCACCTTTCAAATCTCATCTCTTACCACAGTCCCTCAATCCCCACCACTTGGCCTCAGCCCTTTTGGCCTCCTTTCTATTTCACTACCTGGAAAGACTATTCTCACCTGAGGTCTTTGCCTTGCTGTCTCTCTCAAAAAAACTCTGTACTCAGCTCTTCAAATGGCTGATCCTTCTCAATATTGGAGTCTTAGCTCAATGTCACCTTTTCAAGGAGACTTTCCCTGACCAAACTAAACAGCCATTCTATTACAGAATCCTATTTTTCTTCACAGTGCTCAACATCCTCTGAAATTATCTTTACACATATTCTATATCTTCTATCTATCTGCAATAGATGATGTACTCCAAAAGATCAGTGACCTTGTGTGTCCTGTTCATTGCTATATACCCAGCCCTTAGAATCATGCCTGTTACATAGGAGGAGTACTTATTAAAGTCTTAAATATAATGGCATTAGGCAATATCTGTTCCACACTTACTATATGCCAGCACTATTCACATTTTACAGATGGGAAAACCGAGTCTCTCAAGAACTCTGAATTCGATCATGCCCAGTTATAATTTACACATTTGGTGAATAGCAGAGAGCATTTTGAAAACAGGCAGGCTGTCCTAGAGCCTGTGTTTTAACCATTATACTTCATTCTCTCCCTCCCCACACAAGGACATATATTCTTTGAACTTTCTGCTTATTACTTACTTTCCTTATTCCCCAGATAGAAAATTTCTTCACTCTTTGAAGCCCAATCAAATGTGACCACCTTCTTAGCATTGAATATCCACCTTTGACAGAATTAAGCCTTTCCTTTGTGATCTATTTCATATTATATGCTTTTCTGTTTCAATATGTATCAAAGCATGTCGTAAACATGAGCTTAACTTCCTATTTAAGCATTGATTTTAAAGGCAGGAATCCTCATTTCATATCTCTGGTGTCCAGCAGAGTATATACATTAGGCACTCAATAACTGGTGTATTCTAGACATGCCGTATTTTGGACACAATAATTGTTGAATAAATAAAGAATTATGGCTTCTAAGCCATGTAGCTTCATCCAAAGTTTGAGCCATTTTGCCCCAAAGCTCCAAAGAATGCTTGAACTAGTAAACTTAAGGAAAATAGGAAATCAGATGTGGCAGGAGCTTCACCATTGGGTCTTATTTGGATACCAGCACCCATAGAAAAGGCTGGGTGGTGAAATATGTCTAGAAAAAGCAGCTGTATTGGAGCCACATGATAAAGACAAGGTCCTGAGGGAAGCAACGACAGGAATTGTAATGTTGCTATGAACTCAGGAGCTGATCAAAGCCAAATGGGGATCCTAGCCAGGGGCAATGTATGCCCACCACTTTAGTGTGTGGACTTTGCTCTTAACTCCCTGTACATGGGTCCAGTTCCTCCTCCCTTCCTTGCCCCCACCAGTCCAACCACTTGGCATGCCTTGCCTTGTCTCTGTCACATAACCAAATATAGTAATTTATCCTACTGATTTTTCAAAAGGAAAGTTGCAGGTGTTAGAGATAAATTTGCCAATGTGGTTTCCATTAAATGGCCTTTGGTTCTAATGTGATAACAATTCAGAAATAATAGAGATGGAGAATGAGAACTTTGAAAGGAGAAGGAGAAAAAGCTGTTGGGGGCCGGGTGACCCACATAGCTACTTCCTTAGAAAAAGTTTGTTTTATTTATCAAAGTGGTGAGTGAATAAAGTCGTAAGAATGCATAAGAAGCTTGAGGCAGTCGTTTTGATTGAGGTGGTGTTAGGAAAAGATGGATAAAATCAAACAAAGGACATTTAGGTTTTATAACCATGTAATCAGCTAATTTAATAACAAAAACAACTACAATATAAATAACAATAAACAACCCATGTGATTGAAATTTTTGCAGAAAAAATACCTATTATTGTGAGCATTAATTAACTGGGAATTAAATCAGTTCCCTAAGGAAAGACATGACCAAGTCCTAATCTCCAGTACTGTGGGCATAAATGCAATTGTAAATTCCAAAACTGTGTCTCAATAAATGCCTTTTGTTTAAGCCAACAAGTATGTGGCATTTGTCATAACAGCCCTAGTAAACTAAGACAGGCTATTCTCCCACTGATGTAATATTTAATAATGGGAGGTTTCTCAAGAACCTAATTCCCATGCTTTTGCAAATTAGGCTGAGGTACTCATTCTGCATGGTCAAGTTTAAATCCTTCCTCCATGCTGGCTGCTCCTATCTTCCCCCACCACTCCCTGCTTCCCAAAGTAGGCATCTTTGGCATTGAGCATCTAAATTGATGATTGGCATTATTCTCTAAGTATTTATTGTACTTTATTTCTCTCTTTCCAAGAAGATGATGAATTTGTAGAAAGGCAAAAATTCATTGTAAGCCCTTAAAGCCCAGCAAGGATAGGGATGGGCCCATAACTGACCTTCAATGAGTGTAGGTTGAATTGAATTAGAATGAACTTTGCCAAAAGGCTTTGTGGAAGGTTTGCCTATGTGCAGGTATGTGAAGTGGGAGACAAGAGGGAAGGTCTCTCTGGTCAAATCCATTTGGGAAACATTGGGTTAAATAAAGTTTAACAGGTTTCCTCTCTACAGGGCTCCCCCATCCCTTTGATATGCAAATATACATTATAAAACTCCAGAAAGGGGTTTTTCCTGGACAAAATTTACAAAATATGTTTGGTGTGGAAGTCTCTATTTTACAGGGAGTCTTAGAAAATTAGTGCTCCACTGAACACACTTGAAAAACATTGACTTTAATTAAATAAATTTCAGACTGGGAAGAAAACTTCAAGATTACCTTTTTCAATGCCCTCATGAGAAATATCGGGATGATAATAGCACCTACGGCACAAAGTTGTTCTGAGGATTAAATAAATGAATGCATTTAAAGGACTTAAAACAACAATAAATGCCTTTTTAGAGGTGACGCTATAAGTTCCCACCACAGTATGACTTAGGGGCTCAGAGCCAGTGCTTTGGAATGTGGCCAAGGTGAAGATGGTCTTCACGACATTGGGCAGGGGATGCAACCTCTCTGCCTCTGTGAGCTGCTTATAGCTGACTTCATGGAGTTAGTTGCTTTGAGCAGTAAAGAGGGCAAGGTGTATAAAAGGCTTTGCCCAGAACTTGGCATCCAGGGCCTGTCAAGCGGGTGGAGGCTTTTAATTATAAGAGATAATACTCACTGTTTCCTAGATGCAAATGCTAATATAATGTATTAATATATGATATCGATACTTTTAAGAGGTAGGGCATTTTAGTACTATTTTCCAGGTGAGAAAATTGAGGCTCAAAATGGTGAAACAAATTGCCCAAGGCTATGTAACTAAGAAGTGATAGAGTCAATCTTCAAATCCCATCAGGCAACTCCATAGCCCATGCTCCCAACCACTGTGTTATCCTGCCTCTCTGCTGCATCCCACCTTGGTGCCCATTCACAAAGAATATCACTGGTTGTGTCTAGTCCTTTTTTCCACATTCATTCCTCCCAGAATGTTCATGAAAGGATGCCTCCTGACAGATGTCACCTTAGATACTCAGGGGTCTTGATTAAGGTTTCCCCCATGACTCTCCACCTCAATTCCTGCCCCTGGCTGCACCAGATGGTGTGGTTCTTAGAGGCCTTGGCTGTGTTGCTATGTCCAGGCCTGCTCAGGCAGGTAGAAGCCAAAGTCAGAGGCCCTACAGGCCCTCTCCTAAAAGGCTCAGGGAAGAGACGGTCCAGGGTGCATAACAGTTAAGTTCCCCAGTCCCTGCCCAGGGAGGCCCAAGGACCTAGGCAGTCACAGGGGCAGCCCAGTTTGGGTACCCAATCAGTAAAACCTCATGAGTTAGATAATAACACTCCCACCATCTCTTCCAGAGAAAGCTTCAGGTATGACCCTGACTTAGGCCTGTGGCACAGATAATCATTCTCCCTCTCTGGGTAAACTAAGGCCTAGAGAAGGAAGGTGATTTATCATCAGTTACTGAGCCAGCAAGTTGCAAAGAAGGGATTTGTACGTGAGTACCTTCATTCCAAATCCTGCTCTTTCCGAGCTTACAGAACTTTCCCAGCAAATAAAGTGAGTCTAGAAAGAAGGAACCATGGGAGAACTGAAGGGCAGATCCATCTAAGAGATGATCTCTTATCTGAAGGTGTGATATAAATGTCTGTAGGGCACAGAGCCAAATATGGACCTTGGGTTTAACCAACACCTGCGAGTCTGAAGATGTCCAGGATGAGAATCTATTCCGTGACCACTTCTCTCTGGGGTTATGAGCTAAGATCAAGACATCCATCTCTTTTCCTCTCAAGACATCATCTGATAGTAACTGGGGTCAGGTCAGCATTTCAAGGAGGCAGATTTATGTAGTGCTTTTATCAAGCAAGACTGCAGCCATGATCCCATAGCAGGGCCAGCTCAGGCAGATGAAGCATTACATCATCTCAGTTGAACTGCTTTGGAAAGAGGAGCCAGGAGAAAAGAGAAAAGGGGCCAGGATGATGGAGAGGAAAAATGCTAAAATGTTGAGCAGCCAATATATGCTAGATTCTGGACCAGGTGCCTCAAAAGCATTCTCTGATTTAATCTTCACAAGAGTCCTAAAAGAAGGTCTTAAACTCCAGTTGTACAGATGAGGAAACTGTAGCCAAAAGGGCTAAAGAGCATTGCCTGAGGTCATATGGTTTGGCAGATGTATGATTTAACAGACTCTCTCTGGCTTTGGAGCCTGCCCTATTTCTCTCTGACTTTGTCGTCAGAGTCTAGTCCTGGTTCTTCCATCTGCCTTACTATAGACAAGCCTCTTCATCTCTCTGAGCCTCAGACAAGATTCTCATTTTAAAACAAGAATGGTACTTCCCTACTCAAAGACTGGCAAAATATGTGGATATGATATTTAAAGACATTCTGATAAATTAAAAACATAATTATATAGTACCTTTATAAATAGAAAAAATATCTATTAAAAAGGGAGAAATGATTGATATATATCACAGCCAATCCTTCCATGAAGTCATACATGCAAATACCATGCAGCATTATGTGCTCCCTTTTTTTTTGACATGTTGGTGCTCCTTTTACTACTATATTTTTTGGGGCTGTGATGGGTTGGAGTTACGCACCTTAGAAAAACATGTTCTTAATCTTACTCCATTTTTGTGTGTGTGAATCTATTATAAATAGGACCTTTTGCTGAGGTTACTTTAGTTGAGGTGTGACCCCCTGAATCAGGTTGGGATTAAATCCTAATTACTCTGTCTGACTTTATAGTGAAAGCCAGACAGAGAGAGAAGCCACTGAGAGCAGCCAAAAGCTGGAAGTAAATGGAATCTGGAAGAAAGAGAAGCTGCTATGTTCATTGCCATGTGACAGAAAAGCCAAGGACCAAGGATCACCAGCAGCCAGCCCTGGAACACCACAGTTTTGGGGGAGAAACATCACCTTTCTGACACCTCAATTTTGTACTTCTCTAGCCTCAAAACCATAAGGCAATAAATTCCCCTTGTCTAAGCCAACCCATTGTATGGTATTTGCTTTAGAATTCAGGAAACAGGAATAATATTATCATTTTAAATCATGTAATACTTTAAGCTGGAAAAATCCATTTAACATTCTTTTCAACATCCTAGTCTGTTTAGATTCCAGAAAGAAAATGAAATGGGAAACTCTATATCAGGCCTTGTAAAATTATAGGGGCTGAGACCTAGTTCATAAGGAAACAGTTATGGGCCACATGAAAGCAGAATGTTCCAAGCTGAGAAAACACTATCTCCCAACTGGCCTCCCTGTTGCTGCTTGTTCCCATGTAGTATACTTTAAATAGCCAGTGACTTAAAATAATAATAATAATGAAAATAAATAAATAAATTGGATCCTGCCCCTATTCCTTGAATGGTCTATGAGGTCATGCATGATCTGGCCTCTCCAGGTTGCCCTCCAGTTGACCTGCCTTTACTGACCTCTTTCTTTTCTCCCATCATTGCCAAGCTTATTCTCCCTTCAAGGTCTTTGCTCTTGTTGTCTTCTCAGCCTGGAACATTTTCCTCTCATACCTCCCCATGGCTGTTTCCTGCATGAAAGAGCTTGGGATGTTTGAGGAATAACAGTGCATCTAGATTGTGGTGAGCAAGGGAGAGAGAGGGGTGAGATGAAGGTGGAGCTCATGATTAAGAGTTCAGATTTTAGGCTAAGAAATGGGAAGCTATTTAGAGATTTTAAGTGGAGAGAAAATGCAGGATCAGCTTAACATTTTATATAAGACCATTCTGTTGGCCATGTGCTAGGAGCTGATACAGGACCCTATTGAGAGGTAATAACTGTAACCAGGGCCAAGGGTGGTGGTGGCTTAGACTAGGGTGATGGTGATGAAAGTAGAGAGAAGTTAACAGTTCCAAGAGGCATTTTGGAGGTGGAATTAATACAAATTAAGATGGTGTGATGGTTAGGCTCACGTGTCAATTTGGCCAGGTAATGGTGCCTGGTAGTTTGGTCAAACAAGCACTGGCCTAATTGCTACTGTGAGGACATTTTGTGGACTTAAATCAATAGTAAGTTGATTGCATCTATGGCTGATTACATCTACAATCAGCAGAGGAAATTGCCTTCCACAATGAGAGACATCTCATCCAATCAGTTAAATGCCTTAAAAGGAGAAGTGATGATTTCAGCAGTCAGAAGAGAGAAAATTTTCATCTCTACTTCTGACAACCAGCTCCTCCTGGGGAACTCGTCAAGGACCTTCATTGGAGTTCCTGGCTTGCAGCCTTTCCTGTAGAATTTGGACTTGTGCACTCCTACAGTCATGTAAGACAATCTTATAAAATCTCATAATATTTATAGATATCTCCTGTTGGTTCTGTTTCCCTAGAGAACCCTGACTAATACAGCTAGATAAACAGGGAGTGGTTCTTGGATTTGGAAATAGCGTGTTCCTAAAGCATGCTTTGAAATTTAATGTATTGAAATGATTTCCATGATGACAGGTATAGAACCTAACCATTCCAAAAGATTCACTGGGAGGTGATTTGGGCAAACAAGAAGAAACTCTTAATAATTAAATCCACCCTCAAATGAAATAATCTTTCTAAGGAAGTAATAGACTATTTGACTTTGCAAATGTTCAAAGAGGATCTGAATCACCTACTGTATGAAATTTTATGAAAATAGCTCGGGAATCCACCTTAAGAATACATTTCCATATTTTGGGAAATAATATGCATTGTAATATTCATAGCTGACTTATTAAATAATAACTAATACTTGTGAAGTGCTCATTGTGTGGCAGTGTGACAGTTTGATATTATTTATGAATGCCAAAGAGAGATATTGATTATGTTTGTAAACTAATCTATTCCTCTGGGTATGATGCCCTTTGACTGTATTAGATTCAGCTGAGATGCCTTTGATTAAATTATGTTAAGAATAGGTCATTAGGGCATGCAGGGTTGAGTTCCCACCCCTTTGGTGGGCTATATAAACTGATGTTCAATCAAGAACATAGAATTAGATACAGAGAGGATCCTGTGGCCCAGAAAGAGAGATGAGCCTGATAGTTCACAGCTGACCTGTAAAAAGAACAGAGCAGCTGAGCCCAGAAAGAAATGAGCCCTGGGGAGTGAGACAAGCCTTATGCCAGCCTACAGCTGAGATTGGAAGAAGCTGGACCCACAGAATCTTAAGAGGGAAGAGGAAGGCTGAACCCTTGCAGACTTCACCCACCATCTTGCTTCTGCACTTGGCAACAGACTTTGGGTGAGGAAGTACCTCTTATGATACCTTGAGTTGGACTCTTTAGGGCCTTGTGACTGTAAGCTTCTACCCCAAATAAATACTCTTTGTAGAAGCCAATAAACTTCTGGTACCTTATATCAGTACCCCTTTGGCTGACTAATACACGCAATTTTGAGCATTTATCATGAATTACTTTATTTACCTCCCACAATAATTGTCTTAGGTAGTACTAATAATACTCCCATTTTGCAAATGAGGAAAGTGATATAAAGAAATATTTTTAAAACTCACCAAATGCCATACCAGTGTAAGTGGGTAAAAGTGGGATTCAAAATTAGACATTCTGGTTCCACTAGAAACAATCTAAAATGCCTCAATATTGAAAAGTGGTTCAGTATATTATAGCACAGCCATTCTCTAGAACAGTATTATGTAATTAAACAAAGTAGCCATGAAAACTCTGTAGTAACAATGAAGAAGAAGGATTAAAAATAACTTGCATATATACCATAATTATCACTGTGTACAGAATACACACAGATATATAAAAAATGAAAAAAGGGGGATGTTAAGGTGAAGGAAATACAGCTGTTATTTTTTCTCTGTTTTCTTTTCTAATTTTTTCCCAATATGGTGATACTGCATTTCTCCAGAAAAATATAGTTGCAATCCAGAACAGATGATACCATGTACACCAAGAAGAGCTGGAAGGAGAATGAACTTCTAAGAATGTTCCCAACATGGAATGTCTACGATTCTATTAGAGTGGGCTTTTTTTAATGGGCAAATTGGGTATCTGATTTGAGTATCGGGATGAAGCCAAATCCATCACAAATGAAATGCAAAATCCCAAACGAAAACTTTTATTTTCACTTAACAGTCAATAATCCAAACTAAACACCAGTTGATTAAGACAAATATGTTTTTGAGTCCCCACAACTCTATATTATTAGTCACACATCCCTGGCAAAGTTGCTAAACTTCTATAAATACGTTTTTAATGATCAGATGATATTTATCTAATGCATGCTCTCTCTCACATTAAGTTGAAATTAAATGCACCGTTTACTGTGTCATATTCCTTCATGATTTCAACAATCCTTTCTTTTTTTCTCTTTTGAGCTCAGATAATAATTTGCATTTGTGGAACCATTTATAGCTGTGTAACATCTGGTAGTCAAGAAATGCTGCTGGGGAGATTTTCAATCTCAGTGTCTGATGGGCCCTGGTACATAATGGCAAGCCATTTCTCATCAACCTTTCCTGGATACCAAGAAGCTTCTCACAAAACATGTGTTTGGGAAATATCCATTTCCCCAGCTCTGAGCTGAGGAATACCCCATGATAAGTCAATATCCCTGACTACAGGAGAAATAGAGAACATGGCAAAGACTCTCCTACCTACTTTCACTTATTAGAAACCACCCAGGGTATGTGATCCAGGGTGAAGGAGCACTGTTTCTTAGGATGGTCGATCGCATTATGCTGAGATGAATAATAATACTGTTTTCCCTTGATTTGAAGGCGTTTCCAATTACAAGACATAATACTGATTTCATGAGAACTCTTTGAGAAAAGAAGGAAAGTACTATATTAATGTACATAGCAACTGTGAGGCACATCCCAGTTTCAGAAATGTTCAAAAATGAAAAAAAAAAAACATCTCAAAATTTAGAAAATATGGTATCTGACATATCTAAATTGGTCAAATGTATTTATGTTAATCTTTCCATTTCCTTTCATTCTCTAAATGAGTTTATGAGTTAAATCTTTTGATCTCCTTTTTACAGATGAGGGAGCTGAGTCTCAGAGGCTTTGATGCAACTTGATGGCAGATGTGGGTCTTGAACTAACTCTTCTTGGTCATGTCTTTACATTGAAGAGAAGTTCTTCCTTCCCAGCACCAGAACCTGCATTGGGGTGGAAGGACGCTGAATTTAGAGGTATTCCAAGATTTTCTCTTCACAGTGGCAGGTAGAGTGTGGGCTAGAAACTGACACATATGATTCGGTAGCTACCTAAAGTGGCTGGTATTTAAAGTTCTTTCCGGGGATAAAAGTTTATGAATTACTGGTAAGAAAACAAACCATGGAGATGTCACTGAATACTTGGCAAGTGTTTAGTTCTCTGTCAGTGTTCTTGGAAAATGTAGTAACTACCACCATGTATCAAATACATATTACCTGCTATTTTCTTATGCTTTATGTACATCATACCGGTTTATATTCACAACAGGTCTATGAGACAGGTGAACTATTTTGCAGATGAGGAAACTGAGGCACGAAGAATGAAAGTAATTTGCTCAAGATCCAGAATTCAGACCCAGATTTGTCTGATTCCAGAGCAGGTATTTTAGTAACTAGATTTCTCCACTTTCAGGATACAGGAAAAATTTGGGCGGGGGGGGGTGGCTAACCTTAAGGAATTTGAAATCTAATTAGTGAGGTAATATTAAAACATATAAAATGACTAGAGGAAAATGCCACCTAGTGGATATTAATACCCCATTTTGCAGGTGAGTAAATAGATCCTGGGGTCACCTGTAAATCAGTGAGACAGAATTTAAACTCATGATTTGTAAGTCCTGCTTCAATCCTCTCTCTACCTCTATGTTGCATATGCTATCCTATTTCATTTTTGAGAAGGAAGCCAGGTCCTACTGATATTCAGTAACTGTCCCAATTTGAAAGGTTTATCAAACTTTGATGATGTGACTGCACCCAGTGATTTATGTCTGAAATTACGGGGATGGGCTGTGACAACTGAAAGGCTCTGTTCTTTAGATCCTCATATTTCCTCTGTCCCCATCGCTTCCTGCCCGGCACTCACTCACTCCTGATCATAAATATTGCCTGCCACTTTTATGATTATTGGTGGTTAGATATGATGAATTCTGATACTAGTCAACTGTGCAGGAGATATTAAATACATTAGCTAATTTTCCCTTAATGCCTCATCCAATATGAATCAATATTGGTTTAATAATTAACATGTTTAAACATTTTTATGTATATTTCATGACGAGTCGATCTATGTTTATTTTATGAAGATGAAATATTTAGCTCCCCACCGCCATTCCAACTCAGAGCTTTCTCTTTCGCCTGCTCTGGGGCCATCTTTTCACATCCTGGGAGAGCTGGCTGCTTCACACTCACTGTGACCTGGTAGAGGATGCTGAGTTCATAATGGGAAGTTGAGAGCACTTGGAAAGATGAAAGGCTAAATGCTGAAGGGTGAGTTCTGAGAGGAGCTTGCTGGATCTGCAGTCCCAGCCCCCACTCAGGCCCAGCTCTGCCTCAATCATTCTTTCCTCTTCAGATTAACAGCGTATACTGAGTGTTGGCTCTAAATAAGACCCATCCTCCTCACTCAAGGAGAGGCAGTATTGTGAGGTGGGGTCAGAAGCATGGTTTAGAGCAGTGGTTCTCAACCAGGGCGATTTTACCCCCTCCCCCCCACCCCACGGAATATTTGGTAAAGTCTAGAGATATTTTTGGTTGTCACAACTGGAGAGTGTGCTACTGGCATCTAGTGGGTAGAGGTCAGGGATGTTATTAAACATTCTATAATGCACAGGACAGTCCCCCACAACAAAGAATCATCCAGTCCAAAATGTCATAGAGCCAAGTTTGAGAAATGCTGGTGGAGTCAGATAAACTTGACTCCCAGCTCTCCCACTTAAGAGTTGTGTGGCCTTGGGCAGTTTCTGTTCCTTGCTTTCCACATCTCTATAGTGGTCATGATAACAATAAAAGTACCCAGTTCATAAAGTTTGGTAAAAATTGAGCCTCTAGGTTTATTTTTTAAAAGGCACGTTTGGCATATAGGGACAACCACAGGGTACCCGACTGAGCCTAGGATGGTGGGAAGGACTGGAAAACCCTCTATAACAGGTGAATGAGGTAGATTAACAAAAACGGGCACAATTCTTGACTTCTGCCTTTATCCCATCTTTGTAATGTGAGTTTGAAGTTCCTTGCACTGAAAAGGCCGAGACATTTTCCCCATGCCTTGAATATGAGTTGGCTTAGTGATTTGCTTTACACAACAGAATGCAGCAGAAGTGACAGTATGTCAGGTTGAGCCTAGAACTCAAGAGGCTTTGGGTGCTTCCATTCATTCTCTTGGAAACCTGCAGCTGCCAAGTGAACAAGCTAGCCTGCTGGAGAATGGCAAACCATGTGGGCCAGCAGCAGACTACAGGCACTTGACTGATCTCAGCCAATACCACAAGGACCACCCAGCTGCACCCACCCTGAATTGCCAACTGGCAGAATCATGAGCAAAATCATTGGCTGTTGTCTGATTCATTGCCACTAGGTTTAGGGGTGGTTTGTTACACAGCAAAAGCTACTGATAGGGTAAGCCAGAGCTGGGTCCTAGTTGGCCAGGAGGAGTTACTCCAGAGAAGAAGACATTATGTACAGAATGATCCGAAGAGAAGTGAGAGAGCACAATTTCTGTTAGATCCTAAATGAAATACTAATTACCTTCAATAAAACTTTATGGATTTCTCTTTGAAGGATTTATAGCCTTTTTATCTTTGTTTTCAGAATTTTGCTTTTCTTTTTGCACATTATCATCAGTACTGCTTTAAGAACTAACGGTCAACTGAAGGCACTACTCTAGATCCTGTGCTTTGGAATTGTGCTGTCCAATACACTAGCCACTGACCGCATGTGGTTATTTAAAATTAAATTAAAATGAAATAGCATCAAAAATTAAATTATGCAGTTACACTAGCCACATTTCAAGTGCTCAGTAGCCCCGTGTACCAGCTCAAACATAAAGCACTTCCATCACCACAGAAATCTACTGGGGGTGCTGCTTTGGAGAGCCTCCCTCCAGACCTGCCCTGAGGAGAGGAAGTGTGGACCACATGGGCCCAATGGTACAGGCTCAGCTGGAGCTGACACCCCAATTTCCAGACCCCACTTCAGGCACACAATACCCCAAAGTTATCTTCTTGAACAGCCCCAAGTCCCACTTTCTGGGCCTCATCCATGGATCTGTCACCTTGAGAATGGAATCAGCTCTGAGTCTTAAGAGTTACATACGGGGAAACTCTTAGATGGAAAGGGTGGCTCGTGGGCTAGGCTTTCCATACACAGGCCCAGGAGGAACCACTTGATGCAGGAAAAAACTGGGATGGAAAAAGGAGAGGGGGTTACAGCCTGGGAACCTCAATTTCTAATCTTGCCTTGAACTCCACAAAGGTTAGGGGCAGGCTTGCTTATCATCATCAACTTTATAGTAGAATAGTAATTGTACTAGTTTCCTACTGCTGCTGAAATAAATTATCAGAGACTGAGAGCCTGAAACAATACAAATTTATCTTACAGTTCTGGGGGTCAGAAGTTTAAAATGGGTCTCACTGATTTAAGATCAGGATATTGACCAGGCTATGCTCCTTCTGGAGGTTCTAGGGAAGGATCCATTTCCTTTCCTTCTCCAGTTTCTAGAGGCCACCTGCATTCTTTGGCTCATCTTCAAAGGCTGCAACAGCAGATTCTATTCTTCTCATATCACATTTCTCTGACCTCATGTTCTGCCTCCCTCTTCCTTGTTTAAGGACCCTTGTGATTATATTGGACCCACCCAGACAGTCCATGATGCTTTCCCTATTTTAAGGTCAGCTGATTAGCAACCTTAATTCCTCTCTGCCACATAACCTAACATATTTACAGGTTCCAGGGATTAGGACATGGACATCTTTGGGGCGCCATAATTTTGCCTATCACAGAAATTTAACAAGTATACATTCTCCTAACCTTAGCAACCCCACTCTCTGTGTCATGTATTTTTACACGCAGACACCATTTGAGCTTCACAATTATATCTTCATATATAATTGAGAATTGCAAGGGATTATATTAATTAAGTACCTGTCATATATCAGGGGGATTTTATTATTTGTGAAAGGAGGTTATGCTATTCCCAATATACAGGTGAGAAATCTGAAGCTAAGAGCAAAGATAAGTAACTTGTCTAAAGTTTACCTCCTTTTAAGCAGCAGTATCAGAATATGATCTCAAGTTGCCAGATTATAAAACCTGGGCTATTGTCACCCAGATTCATGCCAATGACAAGCTTAGTTAAGTAATCAGAAAATGCTGTGTTCCCTCTGAGCAGTGAGAGCTACAACTTCCTGAGCTCCTACTATGTGCCAGAGGCTTTGCACACATGATCCGTGAATCAGTACAACCTTAATAACAATACTCGCCAACTACCGAACACTAGCTACATGCCACGCATTTCTTATATGTTATCTATGTTCCTTACTGCAATCTTATGAAGTAGGCAATAATAACCCATTTTTTTTAGTTGAAGAAATCAAGATTTAGGAAAGTTAAATAAATTACTTGAGGTAACTTAATTTACCCAATAATTTTTGAGCTTCTGCTGTATACCAGGCTCTGTTCTAGAGACTGGGAATATAGCAGTGCATCAAACAGACTAAAGATCTGTCTTTTTTCATAGAAAAAATAGAGCATAATGAAAGTAATAGAAAAAGGAATTGATCATGTAAAATGTGGTGAGTGCAATGGGAAAAATATAAAGGATTTTAAGGATAAAGTATGCAGGGGGTTTGTGTGGAATGTGCTATTTTTACATGGGATGGTTAACAAAGGCCTTCTTGAAAGCCACAGGTGAGCAGAGGCATTGAGGAAGAGTGAGATCAATATATGAAGCAATTGGGGATGAGAACATTCCAGGCAGAGGAAGAGCAATGATCAAAGATCCAGAGGAGAGAGTTGATGAGCTGGGTGGGGTCAAGAACAGCAAAAAGGGAAATCCTGCTGGAGCAGAGAGAGGGAAGGGGAAAATATCTGACCCTGAATAATTCAGGGCCTTATCAGATGTTTCAGGGGTCCATACTGTACAAGGCAGTGTAAGAAATTGTTTACTTTGAATAAGATGGGGAAGAATTGATCAAAGGAAGGTTTTGAGCAGACAAGTGGCACAATATGACTAATATGATTGTAAGTGAATCACTTGGGTACTGGAAGGAATGTAGACTGACGGGGCAGGGTGCTTGCAGGGAGACCAGTGCAGATGTCATTGCTGTTTTCCTGGAAAAAGAGTGGTGGCTTGAGCCATGGTGTTAGCAGCAGAAGTTGTGAGAAGTGTTCACACATTGAATGTATTTTGAAGGTGGAAACAGCAGGATTTGCTGATTAATTGGATGTAGGTCATGAGAAAGAGAAGAGCCAAGGTCAATCCCAGAGTCCTGGCCAGATGAACTAGAATAATGTTGCCATTTACCACAAATGGGGACATCTAGGTGGTCCTGGGGCCCAGGAACTTTTTAATGATGGGAGTTATGGCACCATGTTTTTATGCTAATTGGTAAGATTCCCTAGAGGGAAGAAAATTTGTGATTCAATGTAGCTAGAATCATTTCTAGAGCAGCAACCCTGAGCAGAGGTTTGGCTGGGGATGGGGGTAAGTAGGGATGGTATATTAGTGAGGGTTTTCTGGGGAGACAAACCTGACAGGCGATATCTATAAATAGTATGAGATTTTAAAATATTGTCTCACACAACCAAGGGGATGCCCAAGTCCCAAGTCTGTAGGGCAAGCTGCAAGCCAGAAACTCCAGAGAAGGTCCATGATGAGTTCCCAGGAGATGCTGGCTATTTGAAGTGGATGTGGGAATTCTCTCTCTGAAGGCCAAACCCATTTATCCTTTTAAGGCCTTCAACTGATTGGATGAGATGTCACTCACTGCTGATGGCAATCTCCTCAGTTGATTGTAGACGTAATCAGCCATATATGCAATCAATTCACTGATGAGTAGAGTCCACGAAATGCTCTTATATGACAATTAGCCCAGTGCTTGTTTGACCAAACAACTGGGCACCATTACCAGGCAAAGTTGACACATTAGTCTTACCATCACTGGTAGTATCTGGAGACATAAGTGATAGGTTGACATTTGATAGGAATATGAACAATTGATTTGTAATAATAGGATGAAAAACAAGATGTATCAGCACAAATCCTAGCATATTGGTAGTGGGCTGGGTATGTAGACATTCTCATTGATTTCCTAGAGGGATAGGAAGCAAAGTCTGAGCAGACAGTGAGAAATGGGGGTAAGGTGCTAGAGACATGAAGAAAATAGAGAAGAAATGAAATAAGGGAATGGATTAGGAAAATGGGGGAAGAATTTGAATCCAGGTCCATTCAGCCCCAATGTCAGTAGACTTCTCATATACCACATGACTTTAAAATTATCCTCAAAGTTAAATCTATATTATTCCAATTTGATAGATGAACAAAACAGAAATTTCAAGATTTTATATGGCCCAGTGTCACCTCAGCTTATTACATTGCAAAACCAGATTTCAAATCTAAACCTTCA
>PVKH010010088.1:0-18451 GCA_004027955.1 Chaetophractus vellerosus | reverse complement strand
TATACTTTATTATTGGGAATCTAAAGTAAAGTTTTTATTGGAGTTGCTTGCCTAAATTCTATCCCTGAACAAGGAGATGAACCCTTCTCAATACCTCTACCTTGTTCATAGTTTGGACTAAAGCATTTTCATGTTTCAGGGTGAAGAGATAATTAGTGGAGCTCACCAGGCAGAAAGTGAACCATAGGAAGATTGCTGGAAGATTGCTTTTCGCAAAAGCAGAATCACAGATCTTTTGTGAGGCCCAAGTATTAGGAGGCAAGTTCCTAGGACACATATGTAAATTATTCAATGTTCTTTGGATAAATGTCCAAATTTCCCAATTATCCTTTATTCCCTAAAAGTTATAGAACTTCATGACAGATTTCACTTCCTAAACCTGCTATCGCATGCCATTTGAAAGCATTTCCATATGTTTTGCATCATTGAGCCATTTTCACAACCCCAGGACCAAGGCATAACATTTCCATCTTTAAGTGGCTATAAGAAGAAATATCGATTGACAGAGTCTGTTATGACCCGGAACAGAACCAGCCAGCAGTAGAACTGTCTCTTGTTGCTAAAAAACCAAATTGAATTCATTAGACACAATATGAGAAAAGTACATATTCATAAGTAAAGTATTCATATGTAAACATTATGCAAATGATTTACCATTAAATAATGTCTAGTTCTGTCATTGGTCATTTCATATTTCTTTCCTGCAATTTCTTGTCTGGAAAATGAATTTCAAGACATTTTAGCCTTTGAATGTATACTACCCTGTAATCAGGAGAATTTGCCCTTATGTCAGTTTTTGTCTTAACCAAGTGACATTTCTTTAACTAAGAGGTTTTTTCTGGAGAAAGGATTGGGTGTCCTATGCATCAGAATCCCTTAGTACATGCCTAAAGGAAAGCATAGATGATATGAGGAAAAGCAGTAATACACAATATGCGTAGTGAGGAATAAAAATGCATCAGCTTGTTTTAAAATACATCCTGTTACATTTATGGCCAAGCGCATTTGGAGAAGCATCACTAACCTTTATTTTCTAGATCTACAAAATCAGTCTAATGGCTTTTCATCACTCATTCTTTGGCCTGCTTTGAGGCTATGACTAGGCTGTTTAACTGTCTTTTTTTTTTCATTTTTTTAGCATGCATTCAACAGTCATCCCCCACCTCCATAGTTATTCGAACACTTGAAGTAATAATATCCTTGTCTTCCTGACCAGGACACTTTTTGGTCTACAAAGCAAATAGATTTTTGGAGGACCTGGAAAAGTCACCTAAATCTGTCTACATAATTCTTAAACATCCAGGTAACATTACAGTCATATTTTGTGATTGACACTATACAGCAAAACGATATGAGTAATTGATTTTTAAATTTTCTTTGGTGAATGTTTTTGCAGCTTTTGAGATTAACATAAAGAAATTACATATGTTAATCTTAGGCCACCTTCCCCAGTGTTCACAATATCAAATAAACTTATACAAGTGGTTTATTTTTCTCAAGTCCTTGAACAAAAACAAGTCCAGAGGTTTTATTCAACATGTTCTATTGCTACCACCACTTCCACCATTACTACTACTAGTACCAAACACTGAGCATTTATTGATCATTTATTACATCCAGACCCTGTGTTAAGTGCTTTCCCGAACTGTCTCATTTTATTTAAGCAATGACTAAATACATTAGGTTCTATTGTTTATCCATTTCCCAGAAGAGAAAGTAGTTTACAGGTGTTAAATAATTTGTTCAAGACCACATTGATAACATGACAATAATGTTTAAACATTTTAAAAACTTTGGCTATACCAAAATTCCTGATCAGTATATTTTGTAAAATAAAATGGAAAGAATTTCCTATATATTTAAATTATAATATTGCAGGGAAAGAAACCAAACATTACACACATACACACATACACACCCAAGAGTAAAGGCTTGATGTTTGATACAAACACTTTAGAAAACAATGCAGCATTATTGTGTAAAGTTGAACATTCACATATACTATGATTCAGCAAATCTACATTAAGTATCCATAACCTTAGAGAAATTATCGCACTTGAGCCCCAAGATATGTAGCAACACTGATCATACAGAAAATCATAAAAATATCCCAAATTTCTATTAAATTAACAGAAAAATAAAGTGTCGCATTCCCATATGATATATTATTCAGCAGTAAACTCTGGCTATACGCAACTATGCAGATGAATCTCAGATACACAATATTAATGGAAACAATCAGGCCCAAGAAGAGTAATAAAATATGATACCATTTTTTAAAGATACTTAGATTACATAAATGTCACATAAAAAATATAGGGGATTTCCATATGCCCCGCTCCCCACACCTCCCACATTTTCCCACATTAACAAAATCCTTCATCAGTGAGGTACATTCATTGGAATTGATGAACATATTTTGGAGCATTGCCACTAAGCTTGGATTAAAGTTTACATTGTAGTTTATACTCTTTCCCACCCAATTCTGTAGGTTATGGCAAGATATATAATGGCCTGCATCTATCATTGCAATGTCATTCAGGACAATTCCCAAGTCCCAAAAATGCCCCTACATTACACCTGTTTTTCCCTCTCTCTTGCCCCAGAACTGCCAGTGGACACTGCCTCCCCATCAATGATATAATTTCTTCCATTGCTAAAATTACAATAAGTCTGTAGTAGAATACCAGTAAGTCTACTTTAGTCCATAGTTCATTCCCCAATCCTGAGGATTCTGGGATGATGATATCCACTCCACCTCTAATTGAGAGGAGACTGCAATCCCATGGGGCTGACAGGTGGGACTCTCTTGCTTATAGCTGTAGACACTCTCAGTTCCTTGGAATGGGGTGATATCATTTTAAATATCCCCCAAATAATTATGTATTATTTACAGATATTTAGGCACTAAATTTAAAATAAAGCAAAGAGAATAATAACTTCAAAAATGTGGTTACCTCTTAGGTAAAGACAAGATTGTAAGATAGGAGTAACACAGAGAGATGAACTCCGTAATTGCCTAGCTCTCAGAACAAGTCTTAAGTTTAGAGTGATTGTTATTTTTTTTCTGATTCATAATTTACAAATACCTTATCTCAATTCTGTCTATGAACAAAATATTGTAATTGGGAGTGTAGGTATGGGCCAGGTAGAAATCTTAAACTTTATATGGGAGAATGAATATGGAAGAAATGACAAGAAAATTTTGGATTAAAAAATATGGAAGAGAAGGAATGAGGAATTTGTTCTGTTGTAGATTAAAATATTCCAAAAAGCTTCTGAAATTAAAATGTTTAAATTAATAGCCAAGAAATAAATAGATGAGAGAAGTATGATAGAGAATTCAGAAACAGATCAATGTATACATGGGAATTTAATGCATGATTAAATTTGCATATAAATTTAATGAGTCATGAATAGGATAAATGCAGTTGAAAATTGTCTATCTATCTAAAAGAATACAAAACTAGATCTCTATCTCAAATAATATATTTTTTAAATGAATGGATTAAAGCCATATTTGTTAAAACTGAAACTATAAAGCACTGGAAGATAATAAAATAAAATATTAATTTCACAGCCTCTGAGTGGGGAAGTTCTAAGTAAGCTAGAAACTCAGCAGCCTTACAGAAAATGAGAGCTAGTAAAAAAAAAAAAAACAAATACTTCTATTAGCTAAAGAAAAGGCAGAGTAAACAAGAATTTAAGAAAATACTTTTGTTTTAGAAATGAAAACAAATAGCTTATAACAGAAACTTTTCCCATTGAAAAGTTTTAATCTATTTGCCATTCAAGAAGAATATTTATTTCAATTAATATATACATATATGTATTGATCTCATTTTAATCCATTAACTTGAGAATTTTTAGTTTTTAGGAGGAAAAATTTCTGAGTGAGAATTTACCATTTGTACTGATTAGAATTTATTTAGCTGATGTTTCATAGATGTAATCAAGTCAACTTTTAGGGCAGTTTAAAAATGTATAATATTCAATGCATCCCAAACTAAGAACTAACTGGTTATTTCAAATGAACATCCATTATGGAGCTGCAGACACATTCAGGCCTGGGTCATTCATAAAGGACTGTTCTCTAGAGAGTAATCACCTACAGTACGGGAGCAAGTGTACGGAAACGGGGAAGGCCATCTCACATCAGAATTAAAACAAAGTGTTCAATGAAAAATTGCTACTTGATTTTGGGGAGAAGCATTAAAACGTAATAAGGTATGCAATGACACAGTCAGTTCAAGCTGTGCTCTTCCAAGGAATATCCAAATTTCTGACACCTTTTCACATGTCAACTATTTAAGAATTAGGATCGAAGTCTTTTACAATGATTTTGCTGCTGTAAATTAGTGATCAAAGTGATTTATTATTCAGTTGTTCAACTGCTGCTTTATTTCTGTTGATCTTTGTTTTTCTGCTTAATTTCTATAAATTACTGTACAGTTTCCCATAAGGTATAATTAAGCAGAATTGCTTAAGTTTTAATTATTGTGTATTATAGATGTTGAAAGCAACATTAGCACTTGGCTTTTAAAAATGTGATCGTATATTTATAAGAGAGCATTTATAAACACATTTACATATAGTTAAGATGAAAAAGGTATTTGAATTGTGCTCATTAGCATTTCTTCAGACATATGGCAGAGCAGCAGAGGCCATGGGCCATGCCTTCATTAACTGAACACTGTTTCATCAGTGCCTCAGCTTCCTGCTGTGCCACCCTGTGGCGTCCCCTTCTGTCCCCGAGGTTTCAGTGACAAGGGACAATATGTCCCCAAGGTGAAAATCTGGAAAATAGAGCAGATTAGCCCTTAGAGAAGTTCTTATCATTATTTAATCATACTTAGAGAAGAAACACATAGCACCATTAAATCAGTTTCAACGTTTTCCTGTGATTCTCCCTTTCTCAGTTGCAGTGCATGGTGCTGTCTGCAATGCACAGTGAACATAAGTAAGGTAAAATGTGACAGGTTTATGCTGCAATTATAAGACTGACCTCTTTCAAATTTGCTGGGGTAATGGCAAAGCCTTCAAAGTTACTTGTAATTATCATGGGTTAATTATTATTTATTGGTTATAATATTTTTCAAATGATAGATCAAGATGAAACTTCCCTTAATGATGTTGTATATGACAATTTCATTTTATTCCCTATTTTTTAAAAAACAGAAAATAAATAAAAACATTGTTTTATAAGTGGAATGGCTGATTTTTAGTTCTACACATCTCAAATACATAAAGAAAACTAAATCTTAGAGATAAAATCATCTATCTCAAGGTATTCACGACCTCTATTCTACATCTGCTAAATATCTCCTTTTCCTATAATATCAGCACCTGTAACATCTCTGATTATAGAATATATATGCATATATATACCTGTTCATTAGCTTTTAATATGAAGTTAAATTCTTAAAAAATAAACCCCTCTGGCACTTAAAAAGATATATTTTAAACAGGATGTTTTGGGTCACATTATTATGTTAAATAATTTTCATGAGTTTTCAAAGTTGGGAGCATGAAATCTTAGAAAATCATTCTCAAAGTAGAGAAATTACTTAAGATATTATATTTATTTCCCATTTAATGCATGACTATGGATATGCTGCTTGAAAGATTCTTGGGGAAAGTGAAATAATAGCAGCAAATGGAATAATTCAGAGGCATTCCAATGGTTGGAACCATGGGAAAAAAAGGTAAGGGAAAGCATTGATCTTCTACTTCTGATTGTACAGGTCTTTATGTGAGGAATTACTAGTGGTAATCTAGTCTTAAATTCAGGAAACTTTTCAGGTTTACTTAAAGTAATCACAAATACACAAATATAAAAAACACTTCTGTGAACATATTCCAGATCTTTGCAATGTGTACATATCTTCAAACAGCAGTTCCTGATAAGAAATTATCATGTTACAAAAGAAATTAAGTCCTATTATTTTGACTTTTCATTTTCTCCTCTATAAATCTGTATATTGTCAAGTGTTTTTTTTTAAATTTTACCTCATATCTACTAAATATCTCTTTTTCCCTGCTGTTATGGTCATTGCATTTTATCAATTTCTTAAGGTAGCTTATTGTACTGTGGAGACAACAAAAGAGATGGAAAGACAAATAACAGAACAAAATCCCTTCTTCAAGGAGGTTATAATCTATAAGATACTAAACCTAATAAATACTCGTTGACAGATGTCAGATTCTAACAAATGATACTCTTCTTCCCTTCTTCAGAGGGATGGATGCTTTGCTTTCTTATCTCTATCAAAAGAGAGCAAAGACTCTGGAGCCAAATTGCCTAGGTATGAAGTCCAATGCCACCACAAACCAGTTCTGAGACCTTAAGCAAATTATTTTCAGACTCTGTGCCTCAAATTCCTCACAGAAATAATAATAACTCCTACTCCATAGATTTGTTCTGAGGATTCAATAAATATTAACAAGGGAAGTGTAACTTACATATATCATGTCATTTATCTTCACAAAATATTTTATTTACTGACCATTGCTTTCACTGATGGCTTGTTTGTTTTTTTGATGCTTGGAACATAATAAATACTTTATAAGTTTTATCTATTATTATTTAAATGACTCATCTCTCCCACTAAAAAATAAAAAAGGCATTTCCCACATCCTTCTCCCTCCAAACTCCCATCTATGCACCCATTTTTTTTGTTTTTTACCTCTTTATCCTTCTCCTTTAAGCCAAACATTTTGACAGAATCATTTATTGGTTGCAGGCAGCATAAGGGGGAGCGAAGGCAGGGTGAATGGTATAATAAAGGACCCTCTAACAGCAACAACAAATACCAGTGCATCAGACCAAATAGCAAGTATCATTTTAGACTCATTAAACAAGAACTTCATAGAAGTCAAGTTTTGGCACAAACTCACTCCAGCAGGTCCTCTTTTGCTGCAATAGTTGTTGGTGTCTTATGTGAAGGCACAAGTTGCTAGCACTTAGATCACTCAATCTGCATATATTACACAAAAGTGGGGACAAAGCAAACAAAAACAACCAATGGGCCTATGAGATTGTAAACTACCAGTGAGTAAAAAGTATGTTCAATTGTACCTTTAATGTTTACCATAATATATTTAACCAAACACTAATTAAATGGGTTGTATTTCTCTTTATGATGAATCAGTAAGATAAGGTATCAAATCATAGATATATATTTGCTTTGGGGAATTCCCTTTTGGACCCTTTTATTTTTCATCATTTCATGGCATATCATAAGTCCCCAGAAATATGCCACAGTAACATTGCCAACCGAGTTCTTCCAAGTAGAGATGACATCAGCCATCTGTCACACAGTACTAATCCTGAGAAGCAAGGCCAACTATAGAGAAAATAAATACCTTTCTTATTGATCAGCCAGATATTTATGTTGAGGACAAAATGATTAAAATCTCACTATTCAAGCTAATTACCCTAAGTGAATATTCGCCTCCAAGAGGATGACATACTAGTAGTGGAGTATGCTTGAATACTTTTGTAAAACCAAAATTCATTGTGAACATATGTAGTGCAGGAGAGGCCTGTGCTAGACTTTGCAAGGTGGTGCAATATATACTACCACAATGATCTCTCAGTCTCTAGGTGGAACTGCTGCTGCTGCCTTGGTAGACTGGAACTATACTCTGTGCTGCACTGGTTTCCAGATGGCTGCTTTGTTGTTCTATTTTTTTACTCAGTTCCTTATAGTCTGATGCTTCAAAACTGGTCATCATAGGGCCAGATACTTTGTGTTTGCTCACTCTCACTTGATGCTGACACACTGATTTTACTAGAAGTGCTTATTTAAAGATGGGTTAATAGCTCCCTGGTCTGATCACAATAGATGATTGCATTATTTTCTAAAGTGAGTATTCCTATTCAAAGACACAAGAAGTTTTTTTTCAAATTCAGTCACTGCTATTGTGATTACATGGAGCCATGCAGTGTCAGGTGAGGAGACATTGGCTGAACTTGCTATGTCATCTTTTCTAGAATACAGATATGCATAAAAGGACGGAATTTGTTTTATATAATATCTAAATGAATGGGGAAGTGAGCTATTTCATCATAGTGTTATCTGCTTTTCTTCTGGGAAAGAAGTGGAATTCAGGGGCTTATAATTTCATTAACTAGTAGGACCTTGTTTTGAGCCCTCTCTCTGGTAACTTAAGGGTCACAGTATAGAATGTCTATAAACAAGTATTTCCATTTAGTTCAGCTTGAAACAGTATCCTTTTCTAAAATGAATGAAACTTGATGTTACTAAAATATTTTGGGAAAATCTGAAGCTTTACATAATAACCAAAATCAAAGAGTTATGTGACCAATTCAAAAGATCAGTTACTTATATCTGTCTAAGGCACAATTTTGTGTTGTTTCCAGAGGAGCACAAAACACAACTGAAATGAATAAACACTTCTTTAACTATGGTTTCTTTCACAATATCAAATTCTTGATATGTATAAGGAATGCAAGTAAATGGATCATCGTCTCAGGTAGTTTTCCTCGCCACTGAAAGTTTCAGGGAAAAATAAATGAAGACCTACCTAGACATATTTGAAAAATCAATTCAACAAAATATCATATCATCTTGCCTAGCAGGACACTATTAATTTTCATATTAAGACATTCAACCTATCATAGAAAATATTTGCAAATTATACAGTAACAAAATATTTCATATTTCTAAACCAATTGAGAAATAAAACAATGCTACAATAGGGACAATTTTTAACCATTATCATTACTAGAGAGCATGGCTTATCTATATTGAGCAAATATAGAAAACTAGTAGTCAAACCCACCCACACAAAAATGGAGACACTGAACCATAGCAGGTCTCCCCTCTTGCTGCTCCCTTATTCACAGGGCACAGAATCTACCCCTAGAGTGCAGATTGGCACAAAGCCTGCTGCTCCATGCCAACTAACTTCAAAAACGGAAAATGGAGGTTGTCAACTCAGCAGACTCATTTATTCTTCAGAAAATTACCAGTTACCACCCCTAGGTCAGGAGTAAATAGGTGGTAAAAGAAGCAACAGTCAATAAGCATTCTTTCCTGACTTGCTGCTCTGTTTAAAATATTAACAATTTCCTCTTCCATATACATATGGAATAATTTCCTCTCCTTTTATTTATCCAGTGTAAAATCTGATGTATTATATCCTCACTTTCTCCACATAAGAGCAAATATGTATCATAGCAGCTATCTTTTGCTGCATAACAAACCAGCCCAAAACTTAGTGGCTCAAATTGATAACCATTTATATGCTCATAATTCTGTGGGTTGGCAGTAAGGATAGGGCTTGTCTGAGACAGGGTCTCTGTTCACCACATATTGCTGGCTGGTCTCGCTCACACATTTCTGGTCCGCTGAAAGGTCAGCTTGGGCTGATTTGTCCTAGAGAGCCTCACTCATATGCCTGAAGGTTGACTGCTGCTGTTAGTTGGGCTGTCTTGGTTCTTCTAGACATGACTTCTCATACTACATAAGTTAGACCAGAATTATTTACATGATGATAGAAACTTTCCAAGAAAGCCTCTGAAAACTTAGTCTCAAAAGTCACATTTCACCTGCTATAAAGTTTATTAATTATAGCAAGTCACATGGCCAGGCCCAAATTAGGATATGGGTATCCATTGGGAGCCATCTCTGTATCTACCATATAAATATTATTTGTGTGTGTGTGTTGTGTGTGTATGGAGAGAGGTGCACTAGTATATTTGAAATTTAAGATTGCAATTTCTGAAGCAGCTAACAAAATCTGGGGTTTAGCTCTGATGCTTACTGAATATATCATCTTGAGCAAGTTATTGTAACTTCTGTTTTTCAATATTCTCATATTTAATATGATGACAATAGCTACAACATAGGATTGCTTTGAGCATTAAATTGGTTAATACATGTAAGATGTAGAACAGTACCTGGCACATTAAAGCACAATTATTATTTACAATTTTATTAACTAATTTTATTCATATGAAAAACGGAATCATAATTTTCAAATTACTATGAAACGTGCTGTTTTCCTCTTAGCAATATGAAATGGTTTTAAACTCAAATAAAAAGTCCTTAAGTCTTTACACAAGGAAAGATCCTGGACAAAATATTCCATCAAAAACTGGATGCATAAAACAGAAATACTATCTTATGAGTCCTGCATTGACCTGTAAAGACAGAGCAGTTAGTAATGAATTAAACTTTGGGTCACTAAACTACTACTGGGGAATGACTGATACTGCTGGCAATATAAGTTGCAACTCCAGGAAAGAGTTTGCAATTAAAAGACATCAGCATAAAAGTGGTACTTGAAGCTGATTTTTCTAGGGGAAATTGCCCACTACATATGGAATGAGAATAGAATAGTGCAAGGCTGGAACCCCTTGAGAAATCCTTGCTAAAGACATGCCATCCCAAGTCAGGTTGAGTATTGTTGATTGAGCCAACATTACCCTAAGAAAAGTTTCAGTACTTATAAGGAACTAGGAAAATCACTTGATTAGTAATTGACTATTCCAATTAAGTTATAAAAGATATTTGAAGGAAAGATATTAATAGACAAGTTCTTAATTCATTTTTAAAAAAAAAGAGAAAGAAAAAAAGAATTAGTGTGTGTGAAATTGTGGCAAAAATGAAAATGAAGGAGGGTCTTATTCGAGAGGATCAGTTTAAATGCTTGAGAATACCTCCCAATATGGTAATATTCATTTTGTATAATATTAATAAGAAGTTTATCCCTGCAATAATAATAAGTATATCCATATACTTTTCAAGGTTTCCCTTTAATCTACATAAGCTTCTTAAATATATCTGAAAGTGTATGTTTGTTTTTCTTATTGGCTAAAGTAGGCCGATGCATACCTAATTTGCAGCAGAATAATTCTAAGATAACAAGATATCACCGCTCTTGGAATAGCTATCTGAACTTTAAAAATAGAGCAGTAACCTATGAGACAGGTGTGTTTTTCAGCTGGGGAGGTGAATTTTGCATTATATTGCGAAGTTTTGCATTATATCTGACAGAGTCAGTTTTGAGAATGCAAATGTGTAGAAGAGTTTATAAGAATGTTAGGCAACCAAAGAGGTGGAATGTATTGGACAATCCCCTGTCTCTTTCTCTCTCTGTCTTGCCCAAGCAATCAGAATTTGAGTTTATCCAGTGAGCAGGACATGACGTAAGTTCAGCCAATTGAAGAACTTGTTCCACTATACAAGCAGTGATGAAAAATCAAAACAAAAAATTGCCTTTCAGGCTGAAGTCAGTCACAGAAGTAGGATTCTCACCAGATTGTAAGGGCTATGAGATTTGAGATTCATGGTGCCTAAGCTTCCAGAGGTCTCTCCAGTTTTGACCATTTATTACCTGGGGTCCAATTGATTTGTGAGCCATCAACATTCTTCTAATAATTTCCTTTTGCTTAAGTTAGTATTATTTTATGAGAATTAAAGCTGAAATGGTCTATGACTAAACATCCAAATTGCTTGAAGTTATATTGCTAATTGAAAATGATGCATACTTTAGTATTCAAAACAAATTTTAAAAGAGGTGCCTTCTCAAAAAAGCATATATTTCATGATATTCCTTTCTGCTACAGTTTTTTCTATGTAAAAAGGGGCATCTCTTACTTTCTGCAATCTAAATATAGTTTGCTAGATTATTTTTGCCTGTTCAGATATAAGATAAGTAATAAAGCAATGGCCCAACCTTTTCTATTCAGTTAATAAACTGTATTTTCAAAACATATATCCTTATATTAATGGTTTTGGTCGTTCTTTATGAAGCTTTGATTTCTTATGCGTTCTGATTGCTTTGGAGCATCAGAGGTTCCTTGTCTCTTTACAAAAATCTCAGAATACTACCTTGGAGAGCTAGGTATTTTTGGTAAAGAAAATACCTATATCCAAATGATTTTTCTAGTCTTTACTGACACTTCCTTTTTTACAATGCTTCAGCCATATTTAATGACAAAGAGATTAAATGAGATTTCCTTGGCTATCATTCATAGTAACTGATTTTAAATAGTGAGTATTTTCTTGTAAATACAGTTTATCTGTTTGGTTTCCTGATAGGTCTCTGACTTGTAGGCTCCAAAGATACACTACAAATTTCTATGAAGAAAAAAAAAAATATATATATAGCTTATTTGCTTAGGGAAAGGATTTATACCCATTTCTTTGAGCTTAAAGCTTTATATTTCTTCTACTTCCTGGGGTGGTGTTTGGGGGAATGGGTATGGATTTTGCTGTTTTCCCCAGTGAGCAGCCCTGTTCATAATGGAGCAAAATGATTATATTTTTTAATCTTCAAGTACAATATACCACCACACTTATTACAACTAAAACCTAAATAGTGAGAATTATTCCACACAGATTTGGTGGTAACACCAGAAAACTGCTAATAACATTGTATCTGCAAGTAAAAAATTTTTTGCACTTATTCATTATTCAAAATATGAAGCTCACCATAGAGCACCCTTAGATCTGTATTTATTTGGAGAAGAAAATTCATCTTAAGTGGGAAATAATTAATATATACAGAATTCCTGTTGGCTGTGACAATCTGTTCTCAACTTGGGCATTCTGGAAAATTTTATTATGTCTTTGAGCAACAACAGGTCCTATGTAGAGGTAAGTTTTGTGTGACACCATCTCTACTGCTAATGAAGAATAAATTTAAAAGTTCCAGTTTTCATTACATTTTTAACCAGAATAATTATTTTAGTTTTAACAAAGATGAGATCTCTCATACTATTAACCACATACTCTAAAAGGCACTAAGACCAGCCTTTAAATGGTTCATAAAATTTGCTAACTTCTCAAAAATGTAAATCTTACAATAGCTAATGCAAAATACCAGAAATCGATTGGCTTTTACAAAGGGTATTTATTTGAGGGTAGAAGCTTACAATTACCAGGCCATAAAGCGTAAGTTACATCCTTCACCAAAGTCTCTTGCCATGTTTAGAGCAAGATGGCTTCCCGTCTCTGTGAGGGTTCAGGCTTCCTCTTCCTCTTAAGGCTCTGTGGTCCCAGCTTCTTCCAATATCAGCTGTAGGGTGGGATAAGTCTCATCTCTCTCCCAGGGCTCATTTCTTTCTGGGATCAGCTGCTCTGCTCTCTCCACAAGGCCAGCTGTAAACTATCAGGTAAACAGCTCGTCTCTCTTCCTAGGGCCTCTGTCATATCTAATAGAACCTTCTCTCTTTCCTCATGTATCTGCTTCTCTGTGTATTTACTTCCTGGGGCTCCAGCATTAAAACTCCAACCAACTCATCTTCTATTTAGTTTTCTCTGTGAGTCCCTACCCACTAAGGTGGTGGGGACTCGACGTCCCACTGACATGGCCCAATAAAAGCCCTAATCACAACTCAAGTAAAAGTGAAACCTCTGAATCCAATACAATCTAATATGCCCATAGGATTGGGTTAGTTTACAAACATAACTCAATATCTCCTTTTGGAATTCATAAACAAAATCATACTGCTATGCCAAGCAACTGTTTAAATCATCTTGTTAACTATCCCAATTAACAAACTCTGAAGTCTCAGTGGCCCAACTTTTCTCCTGAGATGACATGTAAGGTGGGTGGTAGACCCCCCTCCCCATCCTTGAAACCCCATGGCCTCCAAGGCCACCATAGCATGAAAAAAGCATGGTGGAGGAAGCACAATGACTCTTAACTGACTCAGCCCTGAAGTGACACACATTGCTTCTGCTCATTGTTCATGACCTAAAAACACACTCACTGGGCTCCAACCTAATTATAAGTTTGCTTGGAAATACAGTGAAGAGCTTGTAATTTTGTCAATAACTATCTCTGGAACAGCAACATTAAGTAAGTCTATTTCTTTCCCACCAAAACTGGCCCACTGATTTTAAAATATTGATCAATAAAGTACTTGGTACCAAACTCCACAAATGCAATTTAAGCATCGCCAATTATTGGGGGTAAATAAGAAAGTGATGGAAATACTGAATTCAGTTTTTTTGGAAATATTGGGACAAAAGGTTTTATCATTGTTGGAATGGAAGAGCAACTTGGCAGTATTTGAAGTCATTAGCTGAGTGATTATATAAATAGCAATTTATATTACAAAGCCGAGCTCTGCTAAAGATGGACATGCCATCCCATCAGTTCTAGCCATTCTGAAATGAGGTAGTAAGGTTGGAAGACTAAATGAAAACTTTGGAACATTTAGCAGACTTTGCTTTTTCTCTTAATATATTTTTCTTATATTTGAGAGAAAATATTAACTCGAGACTTTCCCTTTTTATTGTGCTTAAATCCAAGCACAGTGATTTACCCAAAGCCATCATTCCATCATTGTGGGAATTTTTATTAATTTTTAAGCTGTTGTATAGACATAGTTCTCTCTAATTACCTCAAGCTTCTCCAGTTGATTTTTATGTGGGAGAAAGAATGAAGACAAATATGTAGAAGTTTCAGTTTTCTCAAAGGGAAAGAAAAGCAAGTTAATATTTTCTGAGGTCCTGGCCACAAAACACAAATCTTCTAACTGAAACTTCAGAGTAAGCATTATTAATATTACTGAGGTAGATAGATAGATAGATAAATAGATAGATAGATAGGTGATAGGTAATAAAATTGAGACTTAGAAAGACTAAGTATCATTTACCTAATAAGTGAGTGAGACTGAATTATAACCCTAATTTTGCTCCAAATTAAAATATGATATAGTATTTCCACTATAATCTTAAAATTTTGATAGCACACCCATAATAGTAAAAAAATTTTAATCAAGAATTCTAAATATATGTACACTTCAAAATTATATTTATTACAGCACAGTACATCTATTCTAAAATGAATACAAACAAAAATTTGAAAGATACAATTTAAAAATAAGATAGAAATAGAAGTTGTAATAGTTTCTACCTACTTCTCAATGGAACATCTTGTGTAGTCTTCCATAGAGATACTGTAGAAAACAGATTTTTTAAACTTTTATTTTGGAACTATTATAAACTTACAAGAAACTGCAAAAAATGTAGTTAGCAGTTCCATGTAACCTCCATCCAGCTTCTCCTAATGGTAACAACTTATTTATCAAAACCCAGAAATGATACTGGCACACTAAATTAACTAAAAAAAGAAATCTTACATTTTCCAGAAAACAGGTTTTTCTGAACAAAATGGTTTCATTATTTGGAAAAATAATAAAATAATCCGTTATACATTTGAAAGATGCTTTGCAATTCATAAAGTTCTGAAAATGAATTATCATATTTAGTTAAGCTAAAAGCTCGGGCAAGCTGTCAGTACTTCATAAGTTTTAAGAGCACTTGCTCTTCCTTCGGTTGAAACCCAGTGTCAACACATAGTCTGTACCTCAGTTTACTCATCCTTATAATGGGACTGATAATACTGTCTATTTCTTCGGGTGTTAGCTTTAGTAGTAGTAGTATTCTCCGAGTTAGAGATGTGGTAATGTCCTCAGTTCATTCTAATTATCAAAGACCAAGTTATTAAATAAGTATAAAGTTAGACTTAAACCCAGTTCCTTCCATTTGAGTGCTTTCCCCACCCTATTATCCATGCAAGGAAGACAGATGGAATAGAAAATACTAAAGCATGACTCTCATTGCACACTACTCTAAATGCTTTTAGGCCTTTGATTCATAGTATATTTCTTACTTTTTGGTCAATCATCTGCACTGAAAATTACAAGATTTCTTCAAATATTCAAAGGTCAATTACACGTATCAATAAAATATAAATAATATTGTCAATAGTATCCTGTTTGTCCAGAAATTACATAAATTAAGAAAGTAGTCAGATATCAAAAACATTTTAATTCCAGAGACTAACTATATCTTGAGAAAGTTGGTGTCCCTTAGAGGTGAAAAATTCCAAACTATAATTGTCATTTACATTATCAACTGTTATTTTTCATTTTAATGTTACAGAGACTTTCTATAACAGTAAGAATAATAAAAAAACTACACACACCCAAAAAAGAATATTATTTATCAAAGATATTGTTTAAGGCTGCTAGGGAAAGAGTAGATAGTTCTAAGTTAAAGACAAATTGGTTGCTACAGGTCTATATGCAAACCAAGACATTCAGCATCAATTTTTCTTGTACAAACTTACCAAAGCCTAGGTTTTAGGAAAACATCCATACCAAAAATAGACTTGCTCTGTTGAAAGCCACATTGTGAAACTAAAGCCAATTTCAGTTCAAAATCACATGTTGAATACTTTTTTCCAGTCATAGGAAATTTTTATTTAATTTTCCAACATTTTTTTGAAATAATCTTCACATGTATTTTGATAAATGTAAACATTAACTGTTGCTATTATGCTAGTTTTATTTTAAAAGAATTATATTTACTATACCTACAAATAGTTCATACGAAGGAAGAAACCTAATATTTATATTTTACAATAAATATTATGAATATTGCTCTCAGGGAAAGAAACTGTTTAGATAATCTGCTTTTCACATAGAAAATCTTGCTTCTAACTCTTAGAGACTATACTTTTTTCTCTTAACTTTGTTCATATTAGAAATAATTTTTACTGTGAAAGTAAAATAATGCCTCAGCTAGAGTTAAGAAACTTTTTTTTTGTAAAGGGGGAAAATTATGGAAGCTGTAAATAAATAACGATTGCCCAAGATCAAAGGAATTTTACATAAGACCAAAGCAATTTAATCTGGTGCTCTGATACAAGTTTGTAAATAATTCAGCACAATGATAATAATGGCATCTTGAGAATTCCCAACAACTTATTGCCCTTCAGGGTATTAGAAGATGATTAGAAATTGAATAGTTTTAAGTCATGAATTAATTGTTTAACGTTTTCTGGACTTGGAGTAAAGTGTATTCTTTTAAATAGTTGCTATCCAATCTCGAGTGAAAAAATGTTCATATTGTCCTCTGTGTTGTAGAAGAATCCTCTCAGCCCAAGGCAGGAGAGTATGTTTTTTTCCCTAAGAAGCAAGTATTCAAAATCAGTAGGATTTTTCATTTGTTTGCTCTGATTTTAAAACTTTTTCATTTCAAACATATTGTTTTCTTCATCTAATTTTTCCTCATCTTTTTATAAATACTCCTGTAGGCTGAATCTCAGACTAAAGCGGTCAGTCCCTGCCCAGTGTGTCAGTTTCACCTTTTCCAACTAGCTGTTTAATCTTGGACAGGTTAATTTTCTTCCAAGAGGTTAGATTTCCGTATGGAAAAAATAAAGAGATTGGACTCTGTGATCTCAGTCACCTCCTCTGGTTCTGAAATTCTTTGAGTGTATTGAAATCGAAATCACTTCTGGAAAGAGAAAGGTCCTCCATTACCCAGCTCCTTCCTATTTGTCCAGCCAGCCATAGAGTTACTGACATTTCTGCAGACCCAGGCTGTTTCATAAACCCATGCTGAATTATGTGGAAATAGAAAGCTCTTTCTGCCTTATTTCACAAGAGAAACACCTACTTCTCTTTCCACACCTCGTTTAATTGTCTTCCCTCCAAAATAAGCTCCTTATACCAGTCAAGCACATTTCATTATCTCTTCCCTTAAACCATCACTCTTACATATATCTAGATATATGTAAGATATATGGTACATATATCTACTCTTACACTGATTATTCTAAAAGCTAATATGATTGTAAATATCAATGTTTCCAAATAAATCATGATTTCTTTAAAGACAGGGATCATATTTTGTCTTTTTACCTCCACCAGCAATGAATCATGCATTGCAAATACTCAATTCCTATTAAGTTAAAGACATTTAGGTAATTAATAAAGCAATTGCATGTTAATGAAAAGAAGGCTAGATTAGGGGACATAAGATTGCAGTTATGGTATCAGTTCTGTTAAGCATTTATTTTGTATCCTTGTGTAAACCTCTTCAACTTACTATGTCCTTCTGGGGAAGTAGTAATACAAATATTGTCTATCTTATTGGATTAGTTTTACAATTATGTGGGGTAATAATTAAAATTAAATTACATAAGTATATGTGTTATTAATAAAATAATATAGATATTTAGGTATAACTATTTTAAAATTGCAAAAAGACATACAATTGTAACAAATTATTACTATGTGTAGTCAACCACTGCAATTCAATGTGATGGTGAAAAGTCCTTGCTACTGATCTGTCAGTTATAGAGTTTTCTTTAATCATCAAAACTGCCTTTTAAACATCTAGGTGGGAAAGCCATATTCAAAGTTCCTGCTAAAAGATAAGCCAATAATAATAGAAAAGCTGTAATAATTTTCCAAATAATCACAGTGACCTCTAGCATGTACTTTCCATCTGGGTCTGTTAGCATTGTTCTGCATGTTACTAAGAAAATACCTTTTCATGATATGAAACTGAGCTTTAGAAATATCCGATTTTACATTACTAATAAGCCATGTGCCACTGACTTTTAGTTTGCTTTTTTTTTTAAAGATTTATTTTTTATTTATTACATTCCC
>PVKH010010087.1:0-18448 GCA_004027955.1 Chaetophractus vellerosus | reverse complement strand
TATATATTCTAGTACCATATATAAAGTCCTAAAATTTCCCCTTTTAACCACATTCAAATACATAATTCAATTAAGTTCTTTACCTTAAAACATTTTAATTTAAAAATCAGGAATATGAAATAGCTACAGGCCCTTAAACATACCACAGCCAATGCATGTGTTTTAGTTTGCTAAAGACTGCTGGGACCTATATACTAGAAATGGGTTGACTTTTATAATGGGAATTTATTAAGTTAAAAGCTTACAGTTCTGAGGTGGTGAAAATGTCCAAATCAAGGCATTATCAGAGATCCTGTCTCACCAAAGGTTGGTGGCTGTTGATCCTAGACTCTTTCCATGTGGCAAAGTACTTGGAGGCATCAGAATGCCTGGGTCTCTGTCTTCTCCTCCACGCTTACTTTCTCCCTGAGCTCAGCTGTGTGTGACCAGGAATACAGTTTGTCTCTCCCCTCTCCTCCAGGCCTCTTCTCTTTGAGCCTCTTGAGGGCCTCTTTGTGAGCCTCTGTGCTGTGTTGATACCAGCCTCGGGCCCCCAGTCTCTGTGACCTCTCTATCAGCCTCTCAGGGTTTCTCTTTCTCCAATGCCTTTTCCTCTGTGTGTCTCTGTTTTAAGTCCTCTGTTTATAAAGGATTCCAGCAGGAGGATCAAGACCCACCCTGGGTCATGCCTCACTGAAGTAATTCAATCAAAGGCCCCCCAGATAAATCCAATCCAATCAAAGAGTCCCACACCCACAGGAATGGATTAGCTCCAAGAACATGGTCTTTTCTGGGATCCACAAACAGTTTCAAACTGTCTCAGCATGTCACCAAGTTTATAAAAATATCTCTACTTTTTCAATTTTTATTAATATAATTAAGCATAGTTATTTAGTATAACTATTTCACTAAATGGATTTGTGGTTAAAGGCTCAGGAAGACAATTTTCCATCCAAACAATTTAAACTCTGAAAAAATTAAAGTGTTTTCCCAGAGGCATAAGAAGTCTCCAATTAACACTTTGATTGGAGAGACAGTAACTTCCGCCAGACTCACAACAATCAACCAACAGCCACCCCTTTTTCACCTGCACAGCCACCCAAGTCTGTGCACATGACGACCTCCACAGGGAAGTAAAGAAAAAGTTATGCTGAGATTATAGAAAATGAAAACCCAGTGTTGATAAGTATGAAAAATATTGGTCTTTTGCCCCTGAACAAATCCTTCACTGTGATGCAGCTTATAAACTCACCACCCCTTCTTTTCAAAAGGCAAATAAGTGGAAGGGCACTTTAGTAGACCAGTGTGAAAAGAGATTTGATATTTTTATGGGCTTTTACAACCTTTAAGTGGTGGCTTGATGCAATTCTAAAGAAAGAATGAGATGAAATTCACTCCAATATGTACTCAGGAGTCCTTTATGGGAAAATACTTCAGATTTTCAAAATATTTTCAGAAAGAATTATCTTCATAATAGAGCAAATTTTCATAGCAGGAAACAAGTACTGTAAGCTCTCAGGGTATGATCTTGCTACTTAAGAAAGTCAAGGTGATTTGCTATGACAGCCTGGTATCAAATGACCTACCCAATGGAGGACCCAAAGGCTTATTTGCCAGAGCACCAAGAAATTAATCATTAGCAAGCAGAGGGTATGCTATGAAGTAAGTAGGGAGCCATAGAAGGAGCCAAGAGAAGTTTCAAATCCTAAGTCAATGTATATTTTAAAAAACTGTTTGTAGTGGTAATGAACTTCCTCAGCTTCTGTTTAGCTAAGACTGTCTTAATCGCTCCCTCATTTTTGTAAGTCTCACTGGATATAAAATTCTTGGTTGGCAATGGTTTTCTCTTAGCACTTTAAGTATTTCAATGCACTGTCTTCTTGATTCCATGTTTTCTGATGAGAAAGCATCACAATGTAATTAGTATTCCCCTCTACATAATCTATTTATTTTCTCTTGCAGATTTCAGACTGCTCTGCTTGTCCTTTGCATTTGACAGCTTGACCAGTATGTGGTGGGGTCATGTTTCTCTTAAGGTTACCCTGTTTGGTGTTCTTTGGCCTCTTGGATGTGCATATTCGCATCTTTTTGCTAAGTTTGGGAAGGTTTCTGTTATTATTATTTTGAATATCCCTTCTGCCCCTTCCTCTCTTTTTCCTCCTTCAGGGATTCCCATAATGTGTATACCCATATACCTGATGGTGTCCCAAAGGTCTCTTAGGCTATTTTTGCATTTTACAATGCTTTTTTCTTTCTATTCCTCAGACTGACTCATATCAATTGTATTGTCTTTGAATTCAAGTATTGTTTCTTCTGCCAGCTCCAGCCTGCTGTTGAAAGCCTCCTGGGGATTTTTTTCATTTCAGTTACTGTGGTCTTCAGCTCCAGTAGTTTTACGTGGTTCCTTTTTAAAATTTCTATGCCTTTACTGAGATTCACAGATTGTTCATTCATTGTATTCCTGAAATATTTTAGATATTTCTCAGTTTTTTCCTCAACGCTAAAGGGAGTTCTGCAGGCTGAAAGGGAAGGACACTAGACAGTGGTTCAAAGCAGCATAAGGAAATAAACACCTCTGGAAAAGGTAATCATATGAATAATTATAATGCCAATGCTGTTGTATGGCATTTGTGGTATGTAATACCACTTCTTACTTCTTACAGGTGCTAAAATACAAATGCATAAAAATAATGATAAATCTATGGTTTTGGATATATAATGTACAAAGATATAATCTGCAACAAGTATGAAAAGAGTGGGCAGATGGATGGATAGAGGAACAGTGTACATGTATGCTATTGAAGTCAAGTTGGTATTTAATCAAATATGATTGTTATATACTTATTATGTTAAATGGTAACCCACAGTAGCCACAAAGAAAATATGTTTTTGACTGGGGACTCAATATGGTACAACACAAAAAAATCAAATAAATATGAAAGTCGCAATTAACAGAAGAACTGAAGGATGCAAAAAGTGAAAGACTTACAAAATGGTAGAAGAAAGTCCTGCAATATCAATATCAGTAGTGAATTTAAATGTAGCCAGATTAAACTCTCCAGTCAAAAGGCAGAGATTAGCAGAATGTGTAAAAAACATGACCCAACCAAATGCTGTTTACAAGAGACTCACCCTAAATTCAAACACATAAATAGGTTTAAAGTGAAAGGATGGAGAAAATATACCATGTAAATAGCAACCCAAAGAAATCTGGGGCAGATATACTTATACCAGATAAAATAATCTTTAAGTCAAAAACTGTCCAAAGGGACAAAGAAAGTCATTATATACTGATAAAGGGCTTCAACTCAAAAAGAAGACATAAAAATTATAAGTCTATGTGCACCTTCCAGCAGAGACCCAAGATATACGAATCAAATATTGACAGAATTTAAGGAAGAAATAGAAAGCTCTACATTAATAGTAGGAGACTTTAATATCTCACTTTCAACAATGGATAGAACCTCTAGGCCGAAGATCGAGAAGTAAACAGAAGACTTGAACAATATTCTAAACCAGCTAGACCTAACAGACATATATATGACACGTCACCCAACAGCAAGAGACTACCTTCTCCCTCTAGTACACATGGGTCATTCTCCAGGATAGACCATATCTGAGGTCACAAATCAAATCTCAGTAAATTCCAAACTATTGAAATCATACTATGTATCTTCTCTAACGGTAATGGAATGAAGCTAAACATTAATAACAGAGAGAGAACTAAAAAATTCACAAATATGTGGAAATTAAACAATGTACTCTTAAAATAATGGATGGGTTACAGGGGAAATCACAAGGGAAATTAGGAAATACCTTGAGGCAAATTAAAATGAAAACACAACATAACAAAATTTATGGGATACAGCAAAGGCAGTGCTGAGAGGGAAATTTCTAGCTCTAAATGCTTACATTAAAAAAAAAGAAAGATTTCAAAACATAGACCTAACCTTAAAGCTGGAGGAACTAGAAAAAAGAAGAGGAAAAGAGCAAAATAAACCAAGTAAGCAGAAGGAAGAAAATAACAGAGACAAGAGCAGAGATAAATGAAATAGAGAATAAAAAAACAATACAGAGACTCAACAAAACCAAAAGTTGTTTCTTTGAAAAGATTTTTTAAAATGTCAAACTTTAGCTAGACTGCTGAAGAAAAAATGATAAAGGACAAATAACTAAAATCAGAAATGCAATGGGAGACATTATTAACAACCCACAGAAATGAAAGGACTATAAAAGGATATGCTGAACAACTGTACACTAAGAAATTAGATAACCTAGGTGAAGTGGACAAATTCCTAGAAACACATAAACTTCCTACATTGACTCAAGAAAATTTAGAAGATCTCAACAAACCAATAACTAATAAAGAGATTGAATTAGTAATCAAAAACCTTCCAAGAAAGAAAAGCCCAGGACCAGGTGGCTTCAAAGGGTAATTTTATCAAACATTCCAAGAAGAATTAATACCAATCCTGTTCAAACTCTTCAAAAAATTTGAAGGGAAATTTAGGGAACATTACCTAATTCATTCTACAAGGCCAATATCACCCTCCAACCAAAGCCAGATAAAGATACAAGAAAAGAAAATTATAGACCAATATCTCTTATGAATATAGATGCAAAAATCCTCAAGAAAATATTAGTACACTAAATCCAACAGTGCATTAAAAGATTCATATGCCATGATCAAGTGGGATTTATCCCAAGTATGCAAGGATGAATCAACATATGAAAGTCAATTAATGTAATATGCCACATTGACAGAATGAAGGAAAAAAAAACATATGATCATCTAAGCTGATGCAGAAAAGGGATTCTACAAAATATAACACTCCTCCTTGATAAAAAACACTTAGAAGACTAGGAATAGATGGAAACTTCTTTAACATGATAAAGGACATATATGTAAAACTCATAGATAACATCATACTTAATGGTGAAAGACTAAAAGCTTTCTCTCTAAGATCAGGTATAAGACAAGGATGCCCACTGTCACCACTGTTACTCAACATTTGTACTGGAAGTTTTTGCCAGAGTTATTAGGCAAGAAAAAGAAATAAAAGATATCCAAAGTGGAAAGGAAGAAGTAAAACTTTCCCAGTTTGCAGATGATATGATCCCATATGCAGAAAATCCTGAAAAATTTACAACAAAGCTCCTAGAGCTAATAATTGAAATAAAGTGGGAGGATACAAGATCAACATCTAAAACCAGTAGTATTTCTATATAAAAATGAGCACTCAGGAGAAGAATCAAGAAACAATTTCCCTTACAATAGCAACTAGCAGAATCAACTATCTACGAATAAATCTAACCAAGGATGTAAAGAACTTGTGCACAGAAAACTACAAAACATTGGGAACTAAAATCAAAGACCTAAATAAATGGAATTATATTCCATTTCTATTGACTAGAAGAATAAATATTATTAAAGATGTCAATTCTACCCAAAGCAATTTACAAATTCAACACAATCCCAATCAAAATTTCAACAACCTTCTTTGCAGAAATGGTAAAGCCAATCATCAAATTTATATGGAAAAGTAAGGGACCCCTGAAGAGTCAAAGTCATCTTGAAACAAAAGAATGAAGTTGGAGGACTCTTGCTTTCCAATTTTAAAACTTGTCACAAAGCCACAGTAATAAAAACAGCATGGTATCAGCACAAGGACAGACAAATGGACAAAACAGAATTGAACTAAGAATTCAGAAATCAAGCTTCATATTTATGGCTGACTGATTTTTTGACAAAGGGCAAAGACCACTCAATTGGTAAAGAACAGTCTCTAACAGATAGTACTGATAAAACTGGATCTCCATTTGCAAAAGAATGAAAGATGACCCCTGCCTCACTCCATATACAAAAATCAACTTAAAATGCATCGAAGACCTAAATATAAGAGCCAGAACTATTAAGCTCCTAGAAGAAAATGTAGGGAAGTATGCTCAGGATCTTGTGTTAGGCAATAGTTTCTTAGAATTTACAACCAAAGCACAAGCAACAAAAGAGAAAATAGATAAATGGGACTGCATCAAAATTAAAAACTTTTGTACCTCAAAAGACTTTATCATGAAAGCAAAAAGACATCCTACACAATGGGAGAAAATATTTGGAACCACATATCTGATAGGGGTTTAATAGCCAGAATGTATAAAGAAATCCTACAATTCAACAACAAAAATAAATACAATGCAATTTAAAAATGGGCAAACAACTTGTATAGATATTTCCCCAAAGATATAAAAATGGTCAAATGGCACATGAAATGATGCTCAACATTATTTGCCATTAAGAAAATTTGTAAATAAAAATGAGATATCAGGGGCCGGCCATAGCCCAGTGGATGGGGTGCCGGTTCACCACATGGGAGGCCCCGGGTTCAGTTCCCGGGGACCTCTCCGGGAGGGCAGACCGCCTTCAGAACAGCAAGCTGCCATGGGCGGGGCAGAGCTGCCGGGGGCAGGGCAAAAAGCCTCCACGGGCAAGGCAAAGCCGCCACTGGCAGGGCAAGCCGCCTGCGAACGGAGCAGAGCCGCCTACGCGATGAGCTGACTTGGCACGTCGCCGCAGCGGGGGGAGACAGAGCGGACACAGAAGAATACAAAAAAATGAACACAGCAAAAGCAAGCAGAAAGGAGGGGATATGTAACAAAAAAATTTTTTTAATTAAAAATAAATAAAATAAAGGGATATATTTTTTAAAAAATGAGATACCATTTCACATCCACTAGAATAGCTACTATTAAAAAATGAAAAACAACCAGTGCTGGAAAGGATGTGGAAAAATAGGGAAATTCATTTTTTTGTTGGTGGGAATTTAAAATGGAACAGACACTGTGGAAAACAGTTTGACAGTTTCTCCAGAATGTTAGGTATAGATTTACCATACAACCTGGGTAATCCAATTTCTAAGTATATACCCAAAAGAATTGAAAGCAGAGACTCAAACAAATATTTGAACACCGATATTCATAGGGGCATTATTCACAATTGTCAAAAGGTAGAAGCAACCCATGTGTCTATCAACTGATGAATGGATAAACAAATGTGGAATATACATACAATGGAGTATTATTCAACCATAAAAAGGAACGATGTTCTAATACATGTGACAACATGTTGAGTGAAATAAGTGAGAAACAAAGGACAAATATTATCACTGATAAGAAATAATTAGAATAAACAAACTCATCGAGTCAGAATCTAGAATATAGGTTACTAGGGGACAGGATGGGATAAAGAATGGGGGCTTAAGGCTTAAAACATATAGAGTTCCTATTTGGAAAGACGGAGATATTTTGGTAATGGATGATGATGATGGGAAATTTTAGTTTGTAAGTAAGGTAATAGAATTAAAAGATTTTTAAAAATCCATGGGACTGCACTACAAAGAGTGAACCCTCAGTTAAACCACGGACTATGGCACAATATAGTGCAATCATAAAATGTGTTTTCATAAACAAATGTGCCAGACTAATGCAAGGTGTTAATAATAAGGTTAATAATAATATGGGAATCTTGCATGACTTTTCCATAAACCCACAACTTCTCTAACATAAAAAATATGAATAAAAAAATGCAAAGAAAGCTTACAATAAGGAAAATATTTGCATCAGAGTCTGTGTTTCTTGAAGGTCTAAAGAAATTTTGACATTTTATATAAGACAAATTCTTTATATAAGAATATGTAGGGGGCCGGCTGTATAGCCCAGTGGACAGGGCACCGGTACACCACATGGGAGGCCCTGGGTTCGATTCCCAGGGACCTCTCTGAACGGGCAGACCACCTGAGAAGGCAAAGCTGCCGTGGGCGGGGCAGAGCTGCCGTGGGCAGGGCAAAGCCACCACGGGCAGGGCAAAAGCTGCCATGGGCAGGGCGAGCCGCCTGCGAACAGTGCAAAGCCACCTGCAAACGGAGCAGACCCGCCCACAAGCGGGGCAAGCCGCCTGCACAGTAAGCTAACTCAGAGCATCGCCGCAGCGGGGGGAGACAAAGCAGACATAGAAGAACACACACACACACACAAAAATGAACACACAGCAAGAGCAAGCAGAAAAGGGGGGAGGGATATGTAACAACAACAACAAAAAAGAATATGTAAGTTGATGTAATAAATGAGTACCATTGCATTTGCTTGCTGAATATTTGAAATTGGGCAATGTATCAATACTATAGTGTGAAGAGGGGATAAGGTAGGGTAGAGATCCCCACATATCACAATGTTCTCCCATATTATAACAATGGGCCCAATATTATGATATAGCATTGCAACTAAATAGCTTAAATTCCTGGAGATGAATTTAACTCTTTGAATGTTAAGTTTAAAACATGATAGCATCATATATATCAAATCAGCTACTCAAATTTGGAAATGAAAGTCATTCACCTATTCCTTCTGAGATGGTGTAAAATTGTACATATTTTTTCAAGATAGGAAAACAAAGATAAACTGTGAGCAACGCCTCATGGCGAGATGTAAAATAACCCTTTCAGAGTTGTGCCCTGTTTCAACCTGTTTTTTCCTGCAAATTGCTTTCCTCAACAGACATTCCAAACATGTTTATATCATTGCAAACCAAAGCATGGAGTGCTGTTAATTTCCTATTGCTTGCTAGAGTAGCAATTATTACACATTCAGAGGAAATGCACAGTGTTTGCATTCATTTGTGGATGCCCCAATGGTTTAACTTTAAGACTCAGCAATGGAATGGTCTCTTTAGAACAAAAAGAATAGTATAACCTTGGAGCATATTTTCCAGTATTCTCTGTGATATGATGAACGGTAGATCAAGGCAGAGGCAGAGAGGGGCTGGGAAAGTAGGGTTAAGGGTCTAGTCACATTCCAGTATGGTGTTAGCCTTCTAATCCTGCTTCTCCAATCTTGGGAGAGTTGTGTAGTACAAAGGGCTTCAGAAGCAACTCAGTACCCTGAGTGAGCTTTGCCGATATAAAAGAGCCTAAATTTGTACTCAAGGGATGCCTGTGGGGCCATCAGATGCAGGCTGGGATATATGCAGCTGACCATCGACTTCAACCCCAATCATTATCAGAACAGTCAATGGACCAAACACTGGTAAGTTTTCCTGCTCCAGAGAAGGTCTCGCATAATCACAACTCACTGAGAGAAGCAGATTCCCTGTGATTCCCCAGTTCCTAGTAGGGCAGAGCCAAACATGAGCAGCATATTATGCCCATTATGCTGGGCATAACAAAGCTAAAGTTTTCCAGTTGAAGTTGGTTCAAGATGTCTCTTCCAAAGATCACATATCAAGAGACAGGAAAGAGGCATGGAAGAGCCTTGAAGTAGCTGTAGGAAAAGGCAAATATTCACAGGAATTTCAAAACCACTTGATTCTCTGCCTGGATCTTTGCTTTCCTTTTATGGCAGTATTTCTCAATTTTTATTAACCCATTTACAATTGATAAATAAATATCTTATCCTCTAGCACCAGTGAAACCCTTACCTCCATCACTAAGGCCAAACATGAAGAATGAGTCTTTCTGTCTCCATTGTTAACAGTATTATAGTTTGTATTTCAAACATTTAATTCTTTATTTGTAGGACATGAAAACCCTGCATTCACCTGGTGACCCAAAAGGCAAAAATACAATAATCTGTTGACATCATATTAAGGGACACATTTGCCGTCGCAAAAGTGTCAAATAAACCTTCAAGACAAACGTTCCAGAACAGGAAAATCCCACCCACTTACTCCCAATTCCCAGTTTCCAATGTAAAAGCCAAGAACAGGGAAAATTATCCACAATCTCCATGGGAAAACCAGTGAGATACAAAGAACCCTCATGCACTAATCCTTGAATAGCCAAAATCATGGACAAGTTCACAAGTGTCTTTGCTTAAGGTCTCTTCACTCAGCTTTAGTAGGGAGTCATTGCTGAGAGTTCTCTGATACCTCAACACGGCTCTTGCAAGAATCTCCTCCATCCCTGAGAGTAACTCCTGCTTCCTACCCGTTTCCTTAGATAAGCTTTCTCTCTTCTTATTTGGTACCAATTAGGAGTCACATCGAATATTTTAAGCTCAGCTAACGCCTCTACTGTGTTCCGATTTTTTCTACAACTCACAAAACTAAAGGATGAGAAATTAAGTAACCTAAGGTTTGAGAAAAACAAGGATCTATTTTGAAGCATGAATTCTTGAGGCAATTTCATTTTCAATCCTGTAGTCACAAGGAAATATTCATTTCCTTGGTGGACTTATTGTATTCCCATGAAACCCATAGTTAGGAGACTTTGATTTTTGCTGCGTTCACTGTGCCTTTATAAATTAAAGCAACCAAAGTCAAAAGTCACAATGACATTTGTCAGAAGCTCTTCCTCCTGTTTTCCAAAATGGGGGGGGGGAGGGACGACCATATTCTGAATATTCAAGCTCTATATAACCTGGAATGACCAATTTACTTTAGAGCACATAGTGTAACTAACAACTTCTCCAAAACTCAAGTCAAAAGCAACTTACCAAGTTACAGATCATACTCTGGTCTGACTGCATAGTGAATAAAGAAGTATCCTGGGGCTAAAAATGGGGGAGAAAAGAGAAGATTAAAAATTATTGAAAGTTCTAACTAGTTTGCTAAAAACAAAATGTGCGATTTAAGTTAGCTATCATCAATTGTGTCAATAAATACAGTCTAAAGTTTTTTTTAAAAAGTCCCCATTTCTTTTAAATCAGAACAAAAACATGCAAAAGTAATTCCTAACATTAACGATTCTAAATATAAATCTGAACTAGCAGAACATGATAAAAGTCAGTAAATAAAGGACACTATCTTCAGTGACATCACTGGTTCACAGCTCCTCTGGGATTCTACAACTTTTGGGTATCTATTCCTAATTAGAATTTAAAGGTTCCCAACTTAAACTGCTTAAATGTTGGAAATACAATATCACTACATCACCTGATTGTGACTTTGATGGGATATTTATGAGCCATAATTTTTAAAAATTTATACAATATATTTATTGACCTAAAGAAAAAAGAAAAGCTGGAGGAAATCTAAAGGAACAGCAAGGAAGAGCAATGACTTTTGGTTAAAGATGGTGGACTGAACACATGCAATTACCTCTGTTCCCTCCAGAACCTAAAATAAACAACAATAAAAGGAAATTTTAAAGGCATAAACCTATAAGGGTAGAAAGAATGGGAAGAGAGACAAGAGCAACACAATGTTCAAAACTGGAAAGCAAATTAATGAGAAGTAACTTGGTGGATCCAAAAAAAAAAAAAAATCTGTATTCTAAGGTGCTGTAAGATACTCTAAGAAGCAACCCAATTTATTCTTTGGAACTTCCAATGACTCAAAAATTGGCAGCATGAGGAACCAGTGGATAGGGCAGTGATAAAAACAGGGGAACTGATTGAAAGCCTATTTAAAAGTAATTAGACCTCGAGATGCTCTCACTTACTCTGAAAAACAGGCAATGTCCCTTTCTCAACCCCAGCGGAAGACATGAGATTATTTCTACAGAGTGTGAAACAAAAGTCTCTGGACTGGTGGATGAGAATTGTGGTTAATAGTACAAATGCAAGAGTGCCCTTTTGTGAACTAGAACGGATTTCTGTCATTATTGCAGGGTGCTGGGAATGAGGAGAAGTATGGAAAAAAATACAATTAATGTAACCTATGGACTATACTTAACAGCATACTGTAATATTCTCACATCAATGCCAAATAGGGGTGTATGGAAAAAGATGCCAAATGTATGTTATGGACCATCATTAGTGGTAATGGTCTGGTGATATTATCTCATAATATATAATAAATGTTCCACAATGGTGTGTAATGTTGGTGAAGGGTTGTTTTTATGGGAATTCTACACATGTGCATGATTGTTTTGCAAGTTCACAACTTGTATAATAAAAATGTATTTTAAAAATTGTAAAAAAAAAAAAAGTCTCTGGACTGGGGACACACAGGCATTAAATGTGATCACTAAATCACACAGTAGGATGAAGTGACCATTTACATATTAAATATTGAGGACATGCCCCCCTCCCTTCTTCTGTATTCATCTCCCATTACTCTGGTAGCCAGACTTCTACCCTCCAGACAGGAAACCAGAAGAGTCTTTCCTGGGAAATCTGACCAGTCCAGAAGAAAAGAAAAGATGAGCCAGAAAATCCTACAGTAAGGCCCACAGACAATAAGCTCTGCTCACCTGTGCAAGTTTCCAGGCACCTTTAGTATCATACAGTTAAACATGGGGGGTAGGCAGCAAAGATCACCAGACATTTGGAAAAACAACAACAAAAAAAAAACCCTCAAATATAAATGGGAGACCAGAGAATTAAAAGGAAAAAGAAAAGCACGTGAATGAAACAAGGACCTTGTAAGGGGGGAAAAAAACCTCAAAAATGATTAGTAATGTCCTCAGAGATATAAAGGAAGAAGATGCATTCATGATACAAGAAGAGGATGCTGTTAGAAAACAAATATTTAGTAAAAGAGCTCCTGGGGGCCAGCCATAGCCCAGGGGATAGGGCGCCGGTTCACCACATGGGAGGCCCCGGGTTCGGTTTCCAGGGACCTCTCCGGGCAGGCAGACTACCTTGAGAATGGCAAGCTGCTGTGGGCGAGGCAGAGCCACCGTGGGCAGGACAAAAAGCTGCCATGGGCAGGGCAAAGCCGCCACGGGCAGGGCAAGCCGCCCGGGAACGGAGCAGAGCCGCCTGCGCAGTGAGCTGACTCAGCGCATCACCGCAACAGGGGGAGACAGAGCTGACACAGAAGAACACAAAAATGAACACAGCAAGAGCAAGCAGAAAGGGGGAGATATGTAACAAAAATAAATAAATACATAAATAATAATAACATAAAAAAAAGAGCTCCTGAAAATTGAAAAAAAGTTATAAAAGTGAAAAATCTGCTAGAAACATGGGAAGACAAACCTGAAGAAATCTCCCACAATGCTGAGAATAATGACAGAGAATAAACAGCAAAGAAAAAAAATTAGTGAAATTGGAAGACTAGCTCAGGAAGCCAATGTCTGAAAGAAAAATAGAGTTGTCATAGAATGAGAGAAGAAAACAGAAGTAAAAAATCATCAGTAAAATAATGTCCTCATAATCCCCCAAGCAAAAGGAAATATTTTTTAGATTAAAGGTACCTCACATGGATGACAATAGAACCAGACCACACACATCATTATGAAATTCCCAAAATACTGAGACAAAAGTATGATTCTAGAAATTTCCAGAGAATGAGAAAGAAAGGTGGAGGAAAAGGAAGAGAGAGAGGTAGATGAGGAGAAACTTAGAGAGATTTCTTACAACAAATTGAAAATCAAAATGACAGAGTTGATCAGTGGCAACAGTAGGGGTAGAACTGAGTGGAGCAGTGGCTTCAAAACTCTAAGGGAAAACTATTTTCAGCTTCTAATATAACATCCAAACTAACAATTACCTATATGGGAATAAAGATATTTTCAGATGTGCCAGGTCACAAATATATACATCTCGAGCACACTTTCCTCAGAAAGCTACTGGAGGATGCGGGATCAAACAATAAATGAAGAAGATTTGGATCCAGAAAACCGTGGACCAACAGAAGAGAGAAGTGAAGGGAATCCCCGCATAAAATAACATAATAACCTGCACACCAGACTGAAGCAGGCCAGAAGGAGACAGGGAATTTCTTCAAGAAGATGAAACCGATTCAACAGTTAATGCTTTCAACTAAAAGAGAGGAGAGTTCAATAACTACAGAGTATGGGGTTGAATTTGTGACAGCTACTAGTATTTTTATCACCATTTTAATATTACCATGGACTGTCTGGATGGCTAGGATGTAAAATATTGGAGAAATGCCAAGCGAAGAGACAGAGTGAATTGTGAGGATAGGAAGTTCAAAGTGTTTCAAGTCCTCACCTTCCAGAGAGATGAGTCAACAGACAAAGCTTTGGAAATCATGAAGTAGCACTTATATTAATGAGTTATGCACACAAATGGGGTAAAACCAGAGAATCTTCTAAAAGAAGTGAAAGTAGTTGCCTTAGGAAATGCGAAAATGAAACAGGAAATGGCAGGGGTGTATGAGCGCTTGTGTTTTTTAAATTAAAAACCATTAAATTTTTTTGTTACTTTAAAAATTATGTGCACTTATAATTCTGATAAAAATACAAACTTAAAAAAAAGAGACATGAATAACAATCTTATGACCCAACCTTTTGATGCATTATATCTCTTTATGTTTGTGTGTCTTTGGATTTGAATGTGATTGTATGAGTGGATTTTATCTTTCTATAAGTAACTGAGTAATGAAACATTTTAAAAAGAGAAATTCTAAATGTTAAAATTATTAAAATCTGGCCCTATCTGACATTCTGAGACATACATCACAGACAAGCCTCTGCTGGATGTCGCCCCTGAAGACACCGTCAGAACTTTGCCCACGAGCTTGATAGCCATGTGACCTGCCTTTTGCATGGGCTACGCCTGTCTATCTGTTGACCCAGAAGCAGTCAGTGGGACAGTCCATACATGTGGCTCCTCTGTTACAGACTCCCTAGGAAACTACTGTGTTCCTGGACAGAGCTAACCTGTGGTTTCTGATCTTCCAATGGTTCTTTCTTGAGAACCACTGAAGTCAGCTTTTGTGTAGTATGGCTCCTAAATGAATCTTTAGAAGCACTGCGCAGTAAGTACATGTGAGGCTGCTGGGCTAAGGGCTCTACATGCCTTGTCTCATTTAACTTTCAAAACAACCCTTCAATGCTGCCCCTATTAATGTCTCCATTGCACAGTCTATTAAGTAGTGGGGTCAAGATTTGTACCTATTCTCATTCTGCTATACCAGTAGCCTAGAGGGATCACATTAAAAAACATTCCAGCATTCTCAGCAGTAGGGTCTTGCTGGCAAGTTGATTTCTTACCTGGGTGAATCCATTAAATGAGCCAGCCGAAGCCTAAACAGAAATGGAAATCAGAGTATGTTATTTCTTTTCATCATAGTTTTAGGATATGTCTATGTCCATTAGACAAGTTGGAAAGTAAAGACCACCACAAAAATTTTAAAATAACACAAAAGGTTACTGTGATCAAAAGTGCTTAGGAAATGCAAAAGGCCAAACTATATTATTTCAGATAGGCTGACAAAAAAGGGAAGATTATTTTTACAATTATTGGTGGTAGATGGCCAAGGGCTAACCAAAACTCACTTCCTCAGCAATGATAAGATGATGCCACAGAAGAGCCTTCTGGGATTAAAGAGCTCCTTTTCAAGCCAATGATAGAATATAGAAGACATTTGCCAGAATTTCCTTTATTCATCATTTTGACAAAAAGCAAGAATAAGATTCCAGAGCTTCAGTGGATCTGGATAGAAACATTTCATGTGTTCTTATTGGTGTGGAACCACTTTAAGAGCAGTAAATTAGTCTGTTTTGCTCTTGGTTTAGCATATTTTTATTGCTTGAATAGTAAAAATGAAAGTAGAAATAATAAACTCAGTAAATAGAATGGTAGATTCTCATTAGTTACCAATGCAATCATTCTGGGGTTTTGATTTTTTTGTCAACCTATTTGTGTTTGGTTTGCACAGATTTCAAGAGGTACATGATAATCTATCAAGGAGATCAGGCAGGTGTTGGAAAAGAGAGGTGATGGATAATGAAGTATGTGAGAGACATTAGGATAAACAACCTACAGAAGCCTTTTTCTAGTCTATGCTACATACTGGGGTAAGTACCTCTTCTTTATCAGCCTCTATTTTGTGGCATAATAATCCATATATCTGGTTAGAAATTTCATCTTCAGACAAATGTGAGTTGTTGCTGTCATTGTCTTGGGGACCAGTAGAACTCTCAGTGCTAACATTGGGGGAAGTTTCCAGAATCAACTGCCTAGCTAGCTCTTGGCTTTGTTGCCAGCAGCTGGCAATCGCTTGCTTCCCATATACACATGCTAGCCCTTTCTTGCTCTCAGCTATGTCGAAATGTTTCCAGCAATTATCTAAGCCTCCCATATCTCTGATAAGCCAGTGATTAATAGAATCTGGCCAATTGGCAAATTCACTTCCTTGGCCATCTGGTAGACCAGAGAATCCCAATGTATCCTTATTATTCACTGCTGAATCCAAGCTTAGCTGCCAGACTTGTCCTGGATCTGTTCCCCAAGATTCTGTCTTTGCAATTCCTGGCAAGCTAATAGTCTGACTACAGTTTCCAGGCACTGCACCTTTGGCTCCCTCTATTAATGAATCTTCTGCCTCACACGAACACCAATCTCTGCTGTTTGCGTTAGTTCCAAGAGAAGAATTAAGGTCAGAATTTACTGACTCACATTCTATTGATAAAACAATATCCCGATTTTCATCCCTGACACTTCCAGAAGCATAGAACACAGCCTCACACTGAATTTCTTCAGCATCTGCACTGTCCTGTGCTGAGTGATATTTTATATCGTGGTTACAGGAATCTATTAAATTTTCCTTTATGTCTTTTCTAGCTAAAGCAGATCCCACAGGGCTTGCGCCTTCAAAATTAGATACAGAGTCCATCTGGAGAGGCAGATAGAAGGATATCTATGTGACTGGCAGGTTTAGCTCCAGAGTCCGCTATAATTTTACAGTTACTTAATACTACTGGAATCCCATCATCTAAACCTTGGATTCTGTCACTAAATTCATCTTCCATATCTACTCCTTCCACATCATTTTCTAATCGGTCAGTTTTCTTGAAATGCTTTTTATTGGTCTTTGTACTTTTCTTATATCTAGCTCTTAGATCTTCGTTTCCTCTTCATTGATTTTTAAGGTCTCCTGGTCTATTGTCTCAAGAAGATATACTACCCTATTTATTTTACTTTCACAAGCTTCCCCTTCAAATTGCACTACACCCTCTAGTGTCTTGCTACAAATAGTGCCAATGTCTACCTTTTCACATGTCTCCACACCTGCCCACATAGAATCTTCTATCTTCTGTTTCTCTTCCTCTTCTTCTGACTTTTTATCATCTTCATGACTTTGTTTGAACAGGCCACCAGTTTCCATGGCTGGGATCTCTGGGTCAAGTGAGGATTCATAAGGCTGCTCCATCTCCACACAAGCTACTACAGCAAATCCAGCCTCAGGCTCAGGCTCGGGAAACAGCTTTTCATTTCCTCCTGGAGGAGCTGGCCCCAGGACACTCTCACCCTGCTCAGTGACCCAGTCCGCAGAAGTAAGCATTCCAGTGGATAATCCCATGCCTTGCTCTGCTTCAGAGAGACATGCAGATTCTTCCTGAGACCCGCCTGGTGTAATTTCATGGCTGTCACTGTCTGAACTAGCATCAGGGCCCCAAGTAAATACACCTAAGTCAGTTTGAGATCTCTGAGTTTCTTCGGCCAACCCACTGTCTGGAGTTTCCTCCATGATCAGGTTATACAAGGAAAGGCTTTTTGAAGAGTCAGTCTTTAGTGTATGAAGAAGAGCAAAGGAAAAAAAAACAACAACATAAGATGAAACAGATCATGGTAAGATTTGATGAGAAACACAAAGCTCTTCAGAAAGGTAGCACCAGTTAAATTAAACTAGAAAATGTTTAAATTAAATGACTTAAGGTTAAAATTTGTGACTAGCAATGCCATGAGATAAAAGCTCATTCTAGATAATACATATTACATATTAACTATCAAAAAAAATCCAGAATTTTCTGGAAATTTACCTACCGGCTGTACCAAATCAGTGCTTGTCTGTATGGGTGGAAAAAAAACATAAAAGAAGAAAATTAATTGGTACATTAAAATCCCCTGCTGTCCACAGTGAACATTCTGCTGAAAGCTGTGGCTTTTACTGGCTTGGAATTACCTTTTAATCCCAACAACTTTTTTTGTGATAGCAATGAGTTTTGTTCCAACACTTTTCAAAACTACTATGGAGAAGACACAAATGAAACACAAAGAAAGACTCTGTCATTTTCTAGCATCAATAAGGATGTTTTATTGCTAGTATAAAATTCCACTTTAGCAAACTATGAAATGCAAACTCCAGTAATTAAGCAAGCCTAGGACCAAGCCTGATATCAAGCGAGAGAGGCCATAAAATGACCCAGTATTACATATTCTGACATAACATCAGGATGAAGTCTTTCCAAGACTCATCCTCCTCTCGGCTCACCCCTTGAGGTGGAAGTGTGAACAACGGCCACTCTGACTGCCTGAAGGACTTCCCTGATGCTTCCCTGATACTCGTCCCCTAAACTGGAAGCCATTTTCTGCACCAAGAAAAAGCACTGGGAAACTAAGAGGATTAAGGACTGTAAGCAATTATGTCCAGAGAAACATTGTTTTGCATTCTTGGTATTGTTACCACAACCAGCAGGTTTGTCCCCTGAAACCATCAAAACTCTATCTCTTAGATGATCCCCTCACCGTCACCATCTCCTACCCTAGCTAGGGAAGGAAAATGTGTTATAGCTCCAGCTAAAGATATGAAATATTAGAGGCACAAAAAAATTAGCATTGTTGC
>PVKH010010086.1:0-18454 GCA_004027955.1 Chaetophractus vellerosus | reverse complement strand
CCCCGTGGAAACGGAATGGAGCCACCCTGGAACGGAACGAGCCACCGCCGTGGAGGGCCAACTCGGCGCGTCGCCGCGGGGACGGGGGGAGACAAGAAGCAGACATAGAAAAACACAGAAGAATGGACACACAGCAAGAGCAAGCAGAAAGGGGGGAGGGATATGTAATAAATAATAAATAAATCTTTAAAAAAAAAAATAATTACATTCTTTTAAGGGAAATCATTAAGAAATGCATTAATGCATGAAGCTATTAAAATGAGTAGTATTAAAATTATGTAACATCAATTATGCTTTAAGTTAAAAACCATATTCAACATTAATTATGCTTTAAGTCAAGAAAAAAAATGAGAGTTCAACACCTATATTAGTGCAGGCAGTGTGTTCATGTGCATACTGATAAAATTTCCTGGCGGCTGCATGATTCATCTGGATCAATGTGACACAGCGCTCACACCAAACTTCCTCCGGCTGATTTACAGGCAGGAAAGAATTAAAAATGAGGTTCACTAGGCGCCGAGACACAGGTCGAGAATCAGTTTCCAGACGAACCAAAATATGTTCCATAGGGCATATTTTCCAAAACTAAGTATAAAGCATATATGCAGAAGGAAACAATTAAATGTTGAAAACATTTTGAACAAAATTTCAAGAGCGTAACCAAAAAGGAAATAATTTTTATATTGAAGATAATTCATTCCAAATGACTATAACAGAATCAATGACTTTTCTGCAAAGAAATTACAATAAATATATAAATATATTTTTTTTGTTTTTAGGAAGTACTAGGGATTAAACCCAGGACCTTGTACATAAGAAGCAAGTGCTCAATCCCTTGAGTTACATCCCTTCCCCTAAAGGAGTATTTTTTAAAGTGCCAATGTACTTTATACTTAGGTACTTAATTATTAAAGCTGTTGGAAGGGCAAATATAATTCATTAATATGCTAATTAGCACTCTCAAATGGTAGCTATTATCAGCTTAAAAAATTTTAATGTCTTAAAAGAGCATAACTTTTGACACATTATGTGAAAAGTGAGTAAAAAAAAATAACAGTTTTGACATAGAAAGCTCAAGTGCAGCTACCACATTTTCTTAGAGACAGAAGGGCATCACTTTTCCCAGGCATTCATAAGTAAAACTTGCTCAACATTCGATGTTCAGCTGGTCCTATCCATTTTACAACTATACTCTCTTGCATCAATCCACTTCTTCCCCTTTATATTGCCACTTTCACGGGTCAAACTCTTAGGCAACCTGCCTAAATTATCACATAACCTTGGTCTCTTTGCTTCCTATTACTACCTCCTCTGGTCCATCTCATACCCTCCTGCTAGAAAACCTGCATAAAGCAGAACTGCTCAAATTTTCCTTTACTCAAAAGCATTCCTAGTTGTCTGCTGCCTTCAGAATACGGCCCAAACTACCAAGCTAGAAATTCAAGATAACAAAACTGTAGAACAAAGGATAAAGGAATAAAGGAACAGAATAAAGAAATAAAGAAAACAAGAAATAAAGGATAAGAAATAAATTTTAGTGGCAGAATATTCAACTGCTTCTTTCACTTATTAGTTGGAAATCTTGTGCAAATACCTACACTCTAAGCCAGTTTCCTCATCTGTAAGATGAGGATAATACCAATGATCTTGCACTTCTCTCAAAAACCTTGCTCTAATGATTATCCCCTTTCTGTTCTCAATTGGATCCTTATCAACATTTAAATATTTTCATGTCATTTTAATCTTTAAAAAAAAAACCACTATTTGACCTCCTTTATCTCCTTCTAGCTTACACCTTCTCTCTTTCCCTTCTTAGTCAAACTGCTTGGAAGTGTTCCCTCTACTTCCCATCTCTACTTCCTTTCTTCCCATTTACACCTCAATCAGCAGTAATCTGGCTTCTACCCTCACTGAAATTTTTCTTGCCAAAGTCATAAATGACCTCTTCTTGCAAATTCAAGCGGACATATTCCCACCCTCAACTTACATGAAATCTCTGCAGCATTTGACACTATTGATTTCCTCCTTGAAATGCTCCTGGGACACTTCCACTCAGAAACTTCTTGGTATTTCTGAAAAAGTTATTGTGGTAAAAACAATAACCTCAAATCCCACACCAAACATTTCTACTCACAACCTGTTATTGGGGAGAGACAAAATATTGCCCCTGTGCTTTAAACAGCAAGCATTAGGAAAGAAATTTCTGGCTCTTGGTTCCCACCAAAGCGATGCCAGTAGCCTCATGGAAGAGAACCTCTGCTCACCTAATACTCCAAAATTAACTGAATGAGGCTTGGAAATAAAATGATTTAGAGAGACTCTTATTCAAGAGTTAAAGGCAGAGCTTTCAAGATTTAAGAGAAAAAGATACAGATATTTTCATATTCTGACAATTCTGACAATTTTATCAACTTCTGCTTTTTTCTCACCTGTGCCCTAGATCCCTTTCTATCCACACTGACACTATAGAACATTTTGGCCATATATATATGTCAATCATGATGGGACTATTATTTTTGAGTGCATATGCATAAAGTTGTCATGCTAAAATCATACTCGCAAACTAGTAGGTGAGGATGATGCTAGCAATTAACATTTCCTGAAACACTCATGTACACCTGCCACTGAACTAAGTGTTCTGCATAATGATTTTAAATTTCACAACTCCCAAAAGTAAATATTAGTATCCTCATTTTATAGAGAAGAAACTGAAGCTCAGAGTGATTAAGCACAAGATCATTACCTGGTAATAAATGAACTCGTCTTTTATCTACTCTGCTCTGTTGCCTGTCTTACAATATCATAAAAATGTAGAGATTACAACTAAGATGGAGGTGATGATGGACAACTACCATACCAAGGAACTGAAAAAGTCTACAACTGCAAGCAAGAGAGTCCCATTCAGAAGCCCTATGGGATCATAGCCCCCTCTCAATTAGAGGTGGAGTGGATACCACCATCCCAGGATCTTCAGGATTGGTGAATAAAATATGGACTAGAGTAGACTTATGGTTTTTCTACTATAGACTTATTGTTATTCTAGCAATGGAAGAACTTTTATCATTGATGTGGAAGCAGTGGCCTCCGGAGGTTCTGGGGGGAAGGAGAGGAAAGGTAGGTGTGATATGGGAGCCTACAGAATTAGGTGGGAGAGAGTGTAAACTACAATGTAAACTTTAATCCACATTTAATGGCAATGCTCCAAAATGTGTTGATCAATTGCAATGTATGTAACCTCACTAATGAAGGATGTTATCAATGTGGGGAAATGTGGGAGGTATGGGGAGCAGGTCATATGGGAATTCCCTATATTTCTTATATGACATTTGCATAAAAAAATAAAATAATATAAAATAAAATAATGTACAGATTATACACATTAAAGAGAGTTAACATCTCCAGATACAACAGTTGTCAAACAAAAGTTCTTTGTGCAACAGTTTTAATCAGCAGTATTATCACTCATTCCCTAAAGCAGGGGTTCTTAACCTTTTTTGTTCCACGGATCCCTTTGCCAGTCAGGTGAAAACCACAGACCCCTTACTACTGTGTATTATTTAATAAATATATCACACCTGCACAAACCATAAGAATAATGGTTTTTTGAATTTCAATTCAAGCTCATGGACCCCTTGTTAAGAACCCCTGCCCTAAAGGGTCCGCTCAGTCAGAACCAGAAGACTGAAAAAAAAATAAAATAAAACCTTGTGGCGAGCAATAACTATATTTGCTGACTGGCGGCTGCAGAATGTCCAAAGCACAGTAATCAATACCGAGAGAGAGAGAGAGAGAGAGAGAGAGAGAGAGAGAGAGAGAGAGAGAGAGAGAAAGGAGAAACCCCTACATTTGAGAAATCGTGTAATCACAGAAATATAGAGTTGGAAAGCTTTTAGCTCTCATATAATTCAAACTTATCTGAAATGGAATACATATAACATCTTAAATCATAATACAATGGCACTCAAACTATAAGGCAGGACCTCAAAGAAATGTTTTCCAATGTATGGCTCTTTACAACTTGCTTTCAAACAAATGTTGATTCTTGGATCCTAATCTAGACTAGACCATCTTGAGTGGGAACTGGCAATAAAGAGATTTCAATAATAGCCTAAATCTCAAATTTAGCCTAAATCTCATTCAGATACGCAATGCAAGCAATATAGAATTTCAAATCAAACTGTAAATACCTTGAAATTACTAGCACTGCTAATAAATATATATATAAGCAATAGACTAATTAACTAAGGTGGTAATTGCTCTTTGGCCACAAAATATAATTTATCTACTACTTATCAGTCATTCTGCTAAGGTATTAAGTAATAATGACAGAAATACAAATAAGGCACCATTCCTGGACCACTGATCTAGTGGCAAAGGCATACTATGACTTAAAAGGAAGTAAAAAAGAAAGTATAATTTTCATTCTTCCTAAAGTTATTTGTAGGAGACCCACAACTCTGTAAATATGCCCATAAATATGCCCATTAATAATACATTCACTACCAATATGTGACAGCTTAGCAATACATACTTGTCAGGTAATTTTCACCTGATAGACCAGACCTATAAAATCAGCTAAAATACCTAGCTTTCACTTCATATTAGCCACATCTCCAAACTCTTGTCATTCTTTTTTACCTGAATTTTCAAATAGAATTAGTTTGTACACCCTTAACAAATCTATTCAGAATTCCACACAACTAAATCTCTTTGCCTTGCTTTTGCAGAGCTACAGATTAGATGAAAAAATACGTCAAAAATACTTCAAGAAAGCATTATTCTTTCTTTTCTCTTGCCTCTACTCCTGTAAAATGCAAACACTTCAGTCACTTTTATCACTCATACTTGTCATACCTGGTATGCCATACCAGTTATTACCTCAATAATCCTTTACAATCAGATTTACACTTAAATACCAAGCCCAAAATCTCCCTTTCAGATTCAGAACAATAGTTGTTTTTTTTGGGGGGAGGTACTGAGATTGAACCCAAGACCTTATACATGGGAAGCAGGCACTCAACCACTGAGCTACATCCGCGTCCCAATGAGAGTTGGTTTTTTCATTTGCTTGTTTTGTTTTTAGGAGGTACTGTGATAGAACCCAGGATCTCATATATGGGAAGCAGGTTCTCAACCATTTGACCTACACTCACTCCCAGAACTATAGCTTTAATAAGCTGTTAAAAGAGTTCCTATAAGCCCCCACACACATACACACCGTTTTCCTCATCATTAACACTTTGCATTAATGTGGCACCTTTGTTATAACTGATGAAATAAACTTATCATTGTACTATTAACTATTACTCCATAGTTTACATTAGGGTTCACTGTTTGTGTTGCACAGCCTGTGTGTGTTCTTTTTTCCTAGTAACATATATACAACCAAAAATTCTCCCTTTTAACCACAACATCAATTGATATTTAACAAAAGTACCAAGGTAATTCAATTGGGTATGACACTAGGTATTCATATTACATAGGTCATTTAAAATATTTTCCAATATATAAAAAAAATTCACAGTTAAAATTCAAAAAGCATAAAACAATATAGAACACATAAAGTGATAAGGTCTCCCAGTCACACCTGTCTCTAGACATCCAATTCCCCTCATCTCAGGCAACTCATGTTATCAATTTCTTGTTTTCTTCCAGGGATACTTTGTACATAATCCAAGCTAATACACACATATTTTTACTCATTTTATACAGCTGTTGGCATACTATACACACTTCTATACTTTGCTTTTATACTGATATATCTTAGAGATACTTCCATAAAAGCACAATAATAAGCTTCTCATTATTTTTGAAGTGTATATAGTTTTTTTACATTGTATGAACCCATCACAAATTTATTTAACTTAAACTATACTGATAAATATTTCAGGTTGTTTCCAAATCCTTCGCCATGACAAAAGAGCATTTTTAAAGTAAATTTTGGAGACCTATTCTATGTAGGAAGGAAGCTCACAGTGTTAACAAATAGAAATAAAATTAAGAACACTATAATTAAGAATTTTAGCCAAAAATCATTTAGAATTAGAGTTAAAAAAGAATAGTCTCAATTCAATAGTTTACACAATGGCAAATGCATATTTATTATAAAGCAGATCACTCCTTGCTTCCTTTTGTTAAATGTGGGGGGGGGGGTGTCAGAGGGAAAAGTGACAATCAACATATTTCCAAGAAGTATTTATGTCCTTATGATATGTAACATATCTAAATATTTTATCAAACAGTTCAATAAAAACTTTTATACACACAATAAAAATATAATTTAAAGTGGGGAGCTGCTTACATTAATGTCTTTCAAAAAGAAAACACACATGATAGTTCCAGAAGCTGTAATGAAAATCACAAGACAAATAAAAATTTATGAAACAAACAACTGATCTAATATACCAGTTACTGATTTATTTTAAATGTGATTACTAAAACTCTTGGAATTAAAATTACTTTGTCTTTTTGTCTGATGAAATACTGACACATTCATTCTAAAGGAGGGTCGTTTATTTCATGTCTTAAATAAAGAAAAATCCTATTTATCATACCTTAGCAGCCCTTACAGCTTTAATTTTCAGCAGCATATCAACAAAAGCCACTCTCACTTTCTCAGAATTGTCATGGAGACTGTATTTTAGTGTTGGTAAAAGCTGTTCAAATAAAGGGTGGCTTAATTTATTATCCAAAATTATCGGTAGACACTACAATAAAAGAGAAAGATATACAGTTCAAAATTAGAATATGTCCATGAAAAGTTCAGATACAAAAATATTCCATCTTTACTAGAACTACTACTGAAATAAACAAACACAGTTATAGATAACAGCATTTTACTAAAACAGTTTCATATAAAAAGCATATATTTAATGAATTGATAAGTTTCAATAATTAGTAATCATTTAATTTCCTTTGTTTTGTTCAAACAAGATTTAAAGCAATGTTCAATGTTTTATCTGAGCTAAATTTTAGAGGGTTTTTAAGAGTTTAAAGAAACACAAAACAATTGCTTATAGAACAGTCTTGGGAAGCAGATGTGGCTCAAGTGGTTGGGCTCCCGTTTACTATATGGGAGGCCCCGGGTTCGATTCCTGGGGCCTCCTGGTGAAGGCAAGCTAGCCCGCATGGTGCGGTGCAGTGTGGTGAGCTGACACAACAAAGGGAGACAAGCAGACACAGAAAAACGAACAGCAAATGGACACAGCGAGCACAAGCCGCAAGGGGAGGATAAATAAGTGAAAAATAAAATAAAATAAATAAATCTTTTAAAAAAGATTTATTAAAAAAGAAAGAATAGTCTCTAAGTCCACTTGTGTTCAAAATTAGGGTTCAAGAATCCTTTTTTTTTTTCAAAGCCAATAAACTATCTGCATTTACGACTTGATAGAATGTCCATGGTATATTGAGTGAGAACAGAGGTGCATAGCAATTCATTTTTGTTAAACGTATATACCCATACACAATCATTCTCATACAGTACTTCAAATTGGCATCTGATGCTCCTTTACAGAAAGAAGTTAAAGGATTTATCCAATTTCATACAAAGATACAAAGATCAAGATACTAGATCCAGCATTCCTTAAGTTCTACTATCTTCTCTTTCCAGTTACTAGGTGAAAGGATATTTTATGGGTTCTTATTGGAAATACATATAATATACCAAAAGAAGTTAATTTTATTGTACACTGTGGGATTTTCAATCCTACTTTACTCCTTTAAAAAAAATTTATTTGGGGGGGGGGGCGCCCCAGCTGTATAGCCCAGTGGATAGGGTGCCGGTTTACCACATGGGAGGCCCTGGGTTCAGTCCCCAGGGCCTCTCCAGGCGGGCAGACTGCCTTGAGAAGGCAAAGCTGCCATGGGTGGGGCAGAGCCGCCGTGGGCAGGGCAAAAGCCGCCGTGGGCAGGGCAAAGCCACCCACAAGTGGGGCAAGCCGCCCGCGAGTGGGCAAGGCTACCGCTCACCGGTAAAGCTGACTCGGCACGTCACCGCAGCGGGGGTGAGACAAAAAGCAGCCACAGAAGAACGCAAAGAAGATAAGCACAGCAAGAACAAGCAAAAAGGGGGGGGATGTGTAATAAATAAAAAATAAATCTTTAAAAAAAAAAAATTTATTTTTTCATTTTTTTTTTATTAGAGAAGTTGTGAGCTTACAAAACAATCATGCATAATGTACAGAATTCCTGTATATCACCCCTCCACCAAAACATTACATTGTTGTACTCACTCCTTTTTAAAACACTCCTATTCCTTCCTTGGCTTCCCTAACTCCATATTCTCCTAATTTCTCTTCTATTTCTCTGGCCTTTCCTTTATAGATTCTTTTGCTAACACCTCTCCTACCCAGGGGCCCCAACTGTCCATCCTCACAAATTAACCACCTGGCCCATTTAGGCATTTGAGATTGCAACCCCTGCAGAGGTTTGTTTTTTTTTGGTTGTTTTTTGTTGTTGTTGTTGTTTTTAAAGAAGCTACTGGGGATTGAACCCAGAACCTCATACATGGGAAGGAGGCGCTCAACCACTGAGCTACATCCGCTCCCCAATGAGAGTTGGGTTTCTGTTTTCTGTTTGTTTGTTTAGGAGGTAGTGGAAATTGAACCTGGGACCTCATATATGGGAAGCAGGTGCTCAACCACTTTAGCTGCATCTGCTCGCCTGCAGAGGGTTTTTATCAGAGGTCTGAAATTACCAGAATTACATTGTAAGAAGAACACCAGAGAGTGGAAAATGAATGTAGAGACTGGTTGAGCTACTACAGCGATCAATGTGAGAGACAATAACTGGATTAGAGCAGTTGAGTGGATAGAAGTGAGAAAATTTCAGAGAATTCTTGGGAGGGAAAATGGAATAGGACTTGGTTCTAGGAGTGATGGAGAAATAAGAAAATAATAGACTCAGCTTTCTTGCTTAAGTAACTTAGTAGATGATATCATTTCAAAGAGAGAAAGGATTGAGTGGAGAAAAAGACAAAAAAAAAAGGATAAATTTATCGATAACACTGGGATGGGGGAGCTCTTAATTCACTGTACACTAAAAATCAGTGTTATTTCAAGTAGACTTTGTAGAAAATACTTTTAATTTGGTTTCTAAAACCTCATTTTGGATATATAATAAAATGTCAATAGTAGTTATCTCTACAGAGGATTGTGGATGATTTTTTTTTTGAAACACTTTTTCTTCTCTGTATTTTCTAACAATTCTACAATAAATATTGCTTATAAAAAATTTTCAAATCTTACCTTAAAGACAGAACAACGAACATCAGCCGAGCTTGTATCAAAAGCTAGTTCTCCAGTTACTTTCTTTAGAAGATCAATAAGAATGGCTGGAGGCATCATTTCCCAGTATTTCGAACTTATTTTACAAACACCAAGAATCCCTGTGGAACGGACCATTGGATAAGGATCTTCTAAAAGGCTCTATAAATAGAAGCGGGGGAAAAGCTTAAACATTTTAAATCAGTTCCCTTTATATCAATATTTGCTCTACATACTAGCACTTTGGGGATTCACAGACTTAATAACAAAGACATTTCAACTTATAAAAATATTGGTCAGGGCCCGGCTAGATAGCTCAGTGGATAAAGAGCTTGCCGGTGTACCACATGGGAGGCCCCGGGTTCGGTTCCCGGGGACCTCTCCGAGCGGGCAGACGGCCTTGAGAAAGGCAAGCCGCCGTGGGCGGGGCAGAGCTGCCGAGGGCAAGGCAAAAAGCCACCACGGGCAGGGCGGAGCCCCCACGGGCATGGCAAAGTCACCCGTGAAAAGCGGAGCTGCCGCCTGCGAACTGCGGAAGCCGAGCAGCCCGCAAAAAAAAAAAACATGGAGGACTGCTGCCCGCAAAATATGGAGCGAAGCCGCCCGTGGGAACGGAATGGAGCCACCCTCGAACGGAATGAGCCACCGCCGTGGAGGGCCGACTCGGCGCGTCGCCGCAGGGACGGGGGGAGACAAGAAGCAGACATAGAAAAACACAGAAGAATGGACACACAGAAAGGGGGGGGGGACATGTAATAAATAATAAATAAATCTTTAAAAAAAATATATTGGTCATTGGTCATATATACACCCATCTATAGGACTCTGCTGAAAGCAGGGGCTCAAATACCAATTCTATCATTAAAATGAGAAATACAGAGCCTCAGATCAATTGTAGCAGTCACTGGTATTAGGTACAATCTGTGTAAACCACTTTCTTGGATTTCCAAAACACTGTAATGCACAAAGCCAAAAAATATATCATTCTACCTGTAATGAATTAATCCTGGCAATGGTCAACAATGGCAGTTAACAATACGAAACAAGGGAACCGGCTGTGGCTCAATTGGTTGGGCTCTAGTTTGCCACATGAGAGGCCCCTGGTTCGGTTCCCGGAGCTGCCGCGTGGTGAGCTGGCGCAGCGGGGAGGAGATAGGCAGACGCGGAAAAGCACAAAGCAAAAATGAGCGCGGCAGGCACGAGCAGCAAAGGCGGGATGTATAAATAAATAAAAATAAATCTAAAAAAAAAAAAAATACAAAACAAGACAGCCAGACATTATGTATCCCCTGACGGAAGTACACAATATTGCCTATGATGTAACCTTAAAAAACCTACAAAAATATAGAGGGTCGATCAGGTTCATGTTTAACTATCAATTTACAGAAAAAAACAGGCAGAGGAACATATTGAAGACACCACAGGGATAGATTCTGTGAAATCCAGACTGTGGAAAGCTCAATAGAATAATCTGGCTTCTTCAACACACAACAGCAAGGGAAGAGAGAGAGAGAAAGAAAAGGGGTAGGGAGGGGGGGAGAGTGGAGGCAGAGGAAGGAGGAACTTACATCCTAAAGGACACTTATGTGACATATTAACCAATCAGAAAGTATGGATCTTATTCAAACACAGATTCAAGCTTGTAATAAAAATTATGACTGGAAAAAAATGTGCACAATGACTGCTTAATTGATGATATAAAGGAATCATTGTTCATTTTCCTACAGCTGTGATAATAGTATGATTGTATGATTATGCCTTTAAAAAGAGTCCCAATCTTTTAGAGATACCTACTGTATTTAAGTACCTACTGTATTAAGTATTTACAGCTCCCTTGACACAATGTCTGAGATGTGCTCAGAGATGGAAGGGGAAGAAATTACTAATTAAATTAGTAATTACTGAAATTGAGTGACAGGTATACAGGAGTTAATTATATTAATCTCTCAATTTTTTATTATGCTTGAAATTTCCTATTATAAAAGTTTAAGATTCTTATTTCATAAAAAGAAAACAAAGATTTCAAGTTAAGGTGGATACGCATTTACCTTCTTTCCTGCCCAAAATAATAAAAAAATTAAGTTCTTAGCAATGCTAAAAACAAAAAGACTGAGGAATATCTACAAGAAAGATAATAAGGAACAGATTCCTGGAGAAAAGAGTAGAAACCTAAAACATTCCTATGAGAAGGCTGTTAAGAAAACAGGAGGCAGTATCCTAAACAGAGCTCAGACAAACTCCAAGCCCAGAGTCAAGATTACAAAGAGCAAAAACGGCTAAGGGTAGTTAATTAAAAGGACTGCAAACATTCCTTAGGACTCCTTGCAAATACAGGGTAATAGTAGAGAAACAGTTCCAAGAGCATCTGCCCTCAGGATAAAACCTTGAAAATAATATCTATACACAGGGAGTAATCCTCCAGGGAAAAGTTCCTGAAATAGATACTAGAGAAGAGAGAAAAGTACAAAATAGCCAGAGATAATTCCAAAACCTCCACAAAGGGGTAAAAAAATAAATAAAAAATAAGAAAGGAAAACAATGCCACATAGAAGAGAAGAATACCTCCCTACTAGGGTAAACTTGGGGTGGAAGTGGGGGTTCTACCAGCCTGCCAATTCCTCATTCCTAGACTCTAAAAGGAATCTACCTACCCTGGCCACTTAGGCAAAGCCAAGGACCTGTTGAAGACACAACTCTACACAACCAGAGAAAATCCAGACTAACTACCTAATCAACCCAATTCTTTATTCAAAATTAGAATGGAAATGCAAGGATGACCAGTTATTTGAGAAAAAGAAAATAGCAAGAAAAAAATTTTTTTTACAAAAATTAAAATTCTTGAGAAAAAAGCATCAGAAATCAAGATGAAGTTCAAAAATATAACTTCAAATTTTAAAAATGTTATAGAAGAGCTAAGTCACAGAATGACACCACTGAAGAACAAAATAAAGATCTGGAAGATTACCAGGTCGAAAATCACCCAGAAAAAACAGCACATCCACAGGAATCTGAGAACCCATCCTTGGAATTCACAAGTTTTATAGATTTATTTTCCATCAGTTACTTAAAAAAAAATACCCTTTAAAAATAATAAAAATACATTATGGGGAATCTTGATAATCATCTTATAACCAGATACTTTCAAAAGAGTTCAGTGCCCAGCATTGTATTTGTATTTCTAATTACACTGTCAGCAAATAACCACTCAAAATGATAGCACTTACATGTAGAATCCTTGGATCCCTAGACCTACAGACATTCATGGGGTCCTCAATTTTTTATCTACTAAAAAAGGTCTCCATATTACTTATGTATGAGAGACAATGATAGAACAAAAAGACATGACATGTCTGAGAAAACAGTTAAGGCACATGTAAGATATCAGGAAATAATAATTGTCATTATTTATCAGATTATCTTATATATCAATCTTCATGTAAAAGACTCAATTCCATTTTATAGATCAAGTTAAGAGACTAAAGAGTCTAAATGCTTTGTCCAACAAGATCATGAACTCTGAAGCAAGTGTTGGCAATATATGACCATAGGCCAACACTGACCCATTGCCTGTTTATGTATGGTACGCAAGCTAAGAATGGTTTTTACACTTCTAATTGGCTAGGGGAAAAATCGAAAGAATAATATTTTGTGACACATAAAATTTATATGACATTCGAACTTTCATATTTATTATCTGGCCCTTTATAGACAAAGTTTGCCAGCCCCTGCTCTTAACTATTATATTACAATGCCTTCTCAAGAGTTAGGAAAGGGAAGACTAGACATTAGAAAGAAGAAAACGAAGAAATTATTCAGAAAACTTCCTTTGTCTAAAGACAAACTAGAAGGCTGAATTCATGGTACACCAACCATAGGTTTAAAAAAATGCAAAAGATAAAGAAAAACATCCTAAAAGTTTCAGAACCTTTAATGACAGATGACAATGTAAAATATTTTGACAGTTCTGAGGGAAAAAAACTTTAAAGATAAAATTCTTTACTGTGCCAACCATAAATTAAGTGTGAGGGTAAACTAAAAGACCATTTTAGAATTTAACACTCAGAGATAACTCCCCAAATACTCAAGGATATACTGCAGCAAAATATGACTGACAATCTCTTTCAGTTTTAATATTTATTATAATCATTTCCCCATGATATGTTTATTTCATTCCCAAAAGTGATTCAACTTTTATGGGATATGTTGCTTACACACACGTCTTCCCCTATGAAATTTTCATCCAAAACAATTTAGAGTTGAAATATTGTTATTGTTTTTAATTTCAAAAATAGGGAATTAAAAAGCCTGTTTAGACAGTGGTATCTCATTTTTATGAAACTACTGACTATGTTTTATTTCTTGCAAACATAAACCCATTTCCACTAAGAAATATGTAATTTTTAAAAATAACCTAACATCAGTGTTTACTACAATCTATTTTTGAAAATTTAGAGCAATGTTTTAGAGTCTAATATCTCTTGTACTCAAACATTTAACTGACTTCAGCAATTGTTTTTTCTTCCATAAGTTCAAATAAAATTGCATTTTAACAGTTTAATTTTTAAAAGGTTAAAAAAAAAAAAAAAACCCATGATGGTCAAGCTGTATATAGATAATTAACTCTGTGCACCAATCTTAATATGGTTAAGACCCTTTGGTTTTAGCAAAAATTTGCCATTTTTTTAGGGCTTCTCTCTATCAACAACTTGCCATGCCTAAGCATTATCTTTCTTTAACTGTAAAATAATTATTTTATAGGTCCTATCACTTAAGCTTATTAACAGCATATACATATTACATAATTGCTAAAAATGCATTAACCTTCATATCTTGGAAACATTTTTAATCGATGACATTTCTACTAATTGACATTTTCACATTTAAGAGTTCTTCAATTTACAATTAATATAATTTAAGGGATTTTAATGGAATAGAAACCTAAATATTAGAAGAGATTGAGCTCTTCTTATCCATTAGCCAATATTCTAAGCATATCCAAGATATCAAACAACTGACAATTACCATCTACATCTCCAAGAGAATGGTGACACTGCCCTATACACCTTTCATTTAATAAATTAACACTCAACTCATCTCTTTAGAAACTCAATTCAGTTTCTAATATAAGAGACATAAGATTCACAAATATATTCCTAACATTATATTAGACTATCAGGTCACTTTATATATTTTTAATGTTCCCATGGACAATAACTACTACCATTTTAGCACCAGAGATTGCACTGAATGTTTTAGACACAATTATTCATTTAAACCTTATGACAATCCTATATTATTATTATTCCCAGTTTTACAGAAGAAGAAACAGAGGACTGGAGAGAGGTTAAGTAATTTAACAAAGATCACACATATTAAGTGGCACAACGAGGATTCACACCAAATTTGTCTAACTCCATGGTCTTAATCATTACACTATATGCCTTCCGATATTAAAAACCAAAATGATAACCCAGCAAGTGGATTATAATTTCCTATTCATATATATTTAGATCAGGAGTGGCACATATAAATATCCTACAGGCATCAAGCATTTAATATAAATGAATAAAAGAGGACAGTGTAATATAATAGGGAATGGTGGCAATGGTGTCCAAAATTGGCCACACATACTCCATCAACACATTCAAATGCAAATATATAAACGTTTCAGCTAAAAACAAAATTGGTTCATAGTCTTGGATATTTGAGTTAAAAAGAACAAAAGTTTTGATAAGTTTTTGCTAAAAGCCACTAAAATCTAATTTTGGTTTGCCCAGCAACCAAATTTGTTCCTCAAACTTGGTCATTATCTTCAAAAGGAATTTTAGATAAATATACATGTGGATAAGGCAAGCAAGCAAAATACTAATAACTGTTCATTTTAGGTGGTAAGTATACAAATATACATTGTATTATTATTTCAACTTTCAATGTATGAAGTTTTCCATAATGTCAGAAAACAAAGAAACAAGTGAAAAATCAATCATCCGAAAAATCAATTGCAACAAGCATTATTTGCAGTCTTGCCTTAAAATATAACCAGTGTTCATCTGTGCATTCTACCCAACAACCTTATGCTAGACAATATCATAATCTCCATTTTATAGATACAGAGACAGAGACGTTAAGTAACTTGCCCAAAGTTACACAACTTTTAAGTGAGGGAGTTAGAATTCAAACATAAGGTATCTGATTCCAGAGCACATGTTTTAACTACTATGTTATACTGCCTCTCTGCTGGGGAGACAAGAATACCTATAAAATGATTAAAACTTTATAAAGAAATAAATAATTTAGTGCCCTAAAAATGTCTAAGAGGAAGAGAAAAGGATACTATGGGTTCACATTTTTACAGAAGGCATCAAGGAAGAGAACGGATGTTTCCTTGAAAACTGCTCAAGATTTGGAAAAGCATTCCATCAGGATAGCAAAGTAAGAGGCAGAGCCATAGAGGCAGAGTTGATCAGGATAAACTGACAAACAAGCAGGAAGTTTTAGCCTGCATAGAGCTGAAGTTGATAAAGAGTTCAACCACATGAATACGTACATAGAGTTCTTCAAACTGTTTCTGAATTTCACTGTCCATTTCGACAGCATTAAAGTTTGGATCCCTAATAGGAAACGCTTCAACAAACAACAGCGCAGCATTTGATCGAACCTCAGAGTTTCTGGCCTATAATAATAAAAGAAGAGTATTTCAGAATCCAAAAAGACAAACAAAGCATTCAGTCTAGTGTTCCTAGATAAATACTTCTATTATCTCAACATAGACTTATTTACAAACTAATTTTGAAAGCCAATTATAACATTTGTATTAACCAAACTCATGAGAACTTCCTTAAATATAAGGAGTATTCATGTAAGTCAAGAGAAATAGTAGCATGCATTAAAACAAAATTTGTACATGATTTCCAGAGGTAGGCTGTGCCAGTCAGTTGCTCATGACCAGACAATCTGCACAGTTTTTATACTTTCCAATTGTGTTGGTACTGGGGAGCAGGATGACAAAAAGACTCTTTTAAGAGGTGTTCAGATAACACGTGAATATTTTTCAGTGCAGAGAATCCTGGTGTCAGTAATTAGACTATAATGGTGAATATTTCTTAATGATATGAGATGAGATTTTGAAGTGAGGCAACTGATTTTTTTCTTTTAATATCTAATGACATTGGACCGAGAGTTCAGTTATATTTAAAAACAATCGAGCAGGGAGAGGATGTGGCTCAAGCAGTTGAGTGCCTGCCTCCCACATGGGTGGTCCTGGGTTTGGTTTCCCGTGCCTCCTAAAGAAAAAAAAAAAAAAGACAGACAACAAGCGCAAACTAGCAGACGAGTGAGTCATGGGGTGGGGGCGGGGGGGGGGATTTTATTAAGGCCATAAAAATAAGACAGAGGCTGAGTACTTTGTGAAATTTTGGCATCCCTGCCCATTTGTTTTTGTTCAGCGTCTGCTCATTGTTTGTCTTCTTTAGGAGGCATCAGGAACCAAACCTGGGATCTCCCAAGTGGGAGGCAGGGGCGCTCAACTGCTTGAACCACATCTATTCCCCTTAACACAATTTTGAATTAATAGTATGCTGAATTCAAAAGCATAATTAGTATAATCTAAACATGGATAATACTATTTAAAATATGTACCTTTAATCCTCTCCAAAGGATAGGTTTATATAATCTATAAAGCATCTCTTCTACTCCCTGTCGAACTTTCTTTTGATGGTGAAAATAACTGAGCACCTAAGGGGGGAAAAAATCAAAAGAAATGAAAAGAAAGCTAAAAAGGAAAAACAGAAAGCATTTAAGATTCTACTCTGAACAAAGAAACAGGGGGAATGGGGGTTGTTCTGTTCACCAAAAAAAAGCACTGGCATTTTATGCGATCATGACAATTCTTTAATAAAAGTAATTACAAAAGATACATTGAAGTTACTAAACATGGTCAACCATGTGAAAGATATCCATGGCAGAAATAAAGGTCAATGACCTTGGGCTATAAAGGTTTGAGTGTTAGTTTCCACTATTCTACCAACTATTAATAGCCATATAACATCAACAAATGTCACTTAAACTATCTGACCTTCAGGGTAAAGTGGAAAAGAATAGGTAAATGAGTTAGCTTAAATAGTTTCTAAAGCCTATTCTGGTACCAAAATGCTCAAAGCCTGCCTACTATTTATTAGCAACATGCAACAACTTTATTTGGTTTTAAAAATCCATAATGGGCATCCAAAAAAGCACGTATCACAAAAAATTGTAACTATGTCATCCCTCACAGTGTACGCTTAACTTAGATATCAAGTTCTTTCCAAAGCTTAAGAATAATCAGAAAAATGATTATTTTCCATTTCTTTGTTCTTTTCTACTCCCTTCTTTATCAGCCGGAATCTTCCCTTAATTCTCCATAGACTGTTTTGTTTTGTTTGGTTTTGAAGCACTGGGGCCAGGGATTGAACCCAGGACCTCATAAGTAAGAAGCCAGTGCTCAACCACTGAGCCACATCGGCTCCCCTGAGTTGGTTTTTTCATTTGTTTGCTTGTTGTTTTGTTGTTGTTGTTGTTTTAAGAGGCACCAGGAAACGAACCCAGGCCCTCCCATGTGGAAAGTAGGCATTCAACTGCTTAAGTCACATCCGCTCCCTCTTCATATACTCTTGTCCCCCAAAACAATCAACCTTGCCTTGCTTTCTTAATTCATACTTCTTTGGCCTAAAATTATATTCATGAAAAATGGAAAGTAAAATTAAACAGTCTATAAAACAACGGCCTATACTTTTAAAAGCCTTATCAACATGATCTTAAAAGAACTACTGCATGGGAAATTCTTTTTCAGCTTAATTCTTTATTTAGGAGGTTTTATTGGTGGTGGTAGGTGATTTATTCTTTAGTTTGCTTTTGGTATACAATATTATCAAGTCTTAGTATCAGAGGTATACCTGCTTCATAGAAAGATTTTTCACAGTTTTTTTGAGATATAATTCACTTAACATAAAATTTACCCCTTTGAAGTGTACAATTAGTTATTCAGAGTTGGACAACAATTACTAATACCTAATTCTGGAACATTTTCACCACAAAAATGGAAAGTTTTACTTTCAAATGAATTTTGAAGAATTTCCTGAAGCTTACTTCAACATATCAATAAAAGAATTTCTCAAATAAAAAGGATTGATGAAGCCAAACAACTTGTGAAGTGA
>PVKH010010085.1:0-18455 GCA_004027955.1 Chaetophractus vellerosus | reverse complement strand
TAGAGCACATGACAAGGTCAGTGAAGGAAAGCATGGCCAAGAAGTAGTACGTGCGCCTGTGCCGAGAGCCTTCATAACTGATGAGGTAGAGGAGTGCACAATTCCCTACCATAGCGACAACATACATGGAGCAGAATGGGAAGGAAATCCAGACATGCATGTCTTCCAGGCCTGGGACTCCGTTCAGAATGAATGATGCTGGGATCAGGTCTGTTTTATTCAGCATTAGCATGATCAGGCCTATGTAATACTTAAGCAACTTAAAGGTTTTTTTTTTTGTTTTTTGACCTCTCTAGAATAGAAAAAGAAGAAAAATATTTCACTTATGCTCTCTACTTTCTTAAATGGTACATTGCAATAGTAATCACATTTATAAACACCATAAAGCATTGACTTAAACATTGTTAAAATCATTGATGCATTGCTTGTTAATTTATTCAGTTATCAATTCATTCAACAAATACATTTTTAGCATTAACTTTAACCCAGGATATATTACAGGTATTAAGAAAGGACATAGATTCAATTTTCAATGATGCAATCAAAGGTAATTATGCTATTATATTTTTGATAGCATTGTTGTTAAGATATCTTATTTAAATATTAGCTATGTACATCTTCCTTTAAGCGTTTCTTAAAGAAAAGCTCATTTTTAACCTCACCAATGATCCAACAGCTAGGATGAAGATGATTTAATTGCTGTTGTTATTCTTAATTATAGGTCATATTTATTTTTATTGTATATGAAGCACTGTTCTATGCATTTTATAAATATTAATTCATTTAATCTTCACTACAAGCTCTGAAGGTATTATCATTAAGGTTCACTCTGTAATTGGGTAAATGAGGAATTATACTGATGAGGCTTCTTTATTTCTGAATTGTGAATTTAACACCAAAACTGAGTCATCCTCTGATGATTTTTAAAAAATTATTTCCCAAATTTTATCAAAGAAATGTGTTTTTACTCAATTCAGAGAGAATCATAGGATAATAACAAGAGACAAAAATTACCTGCTCCATCATACTGAATTTTGAAGTCCAACTCCCCATACACAGTCCCTTTCAGTATTTAGCTCTGGACTAGCATTTATCTCCATTTTTCAAAATAATGTGCATGATCTCTATGTTCTGTTTTTATTTACTTTGTCCTTCTTTGAGATGCTTTTCATTTAAATTTTTATTTATTGTTTACATTTTATAATCATATAGCTATTATCCCTTTCTGAATAACATGGTATGGCGATTGCATTTTCTTCCCCATTCAGCATTTTTCTTTTTGTTTAATAATTTCCTTTATTTTGCTTGCCATTTGAAAAGTCTCAAAATATTTTGAACTCCATATCTGAATTTTCTCTGATTTTCTTGATAGTTGGACAAAATCTATTAATTTTTCTCCTCCCCCACACTATTGCTCTTCCTTCTGGGAAGTTCCTGTCCTCCTGCTTCTCTGAACAAATAGCTGTCCCCTAGGTTTGCTCCATAACTCCCATCCAGAAATTCCCTCCATTCATTCTTTTGTTAACTTACTATTTTTGAACTGGCATCTTTCTTTTTCCCCATTCACATTTGGATATTATATGTTTTTGAGATTATCCATGTCTAAGTATAGGTTTATGCTCTTTATCATTTTGCTGGACTTAGAATTCTAGGTAAAAAATTATTTTAAAACAGAGTTTTGAAGACATTTCTCTACCAATCTACAACTTCAATCAGAAAACAGTTCTAACTTTTTATCTTTTGTACATGAACTATTCTTCCTTTGAATTTCTTCATTTATTTATTTATTTTTCTTTGACATATTTAAGAGTATTTTAAAATTTCTGTGCTTTAAATTTTCCTAGTGATGATGGTGAAGATAGAGGTGTATGTGGAGGTACAGATGTTTTGTTTTGCAGACACTGGCTGTGCTTTTTTAGACAAAAATTCTGTGAACTTTGGTTTTGGAAATTTTTCTTGTATTAACTTTAGATAATTTCTTTCCCACCATTTTCTTCCTATCTATTCCTACTGCTCTTTTTATTTAGATATTGTACCTCCTAAAATGATCCTATTTTCTTTTGTTTTTTTTTTTAAGTTCTTATTTTGCATCTCTATCTGATCCATTTTCTGGGGAAAGTTACTCAACTATATCTTCAAAATATTTTGGCATTTTTTTATTGTTTATCATATTCAAATATCTAAGATCTTGTTATTTTCCAATGAAACGTGTAACTTTGATAATAACAATTCTCTCTTTTTTTTTAAAGATTTATTTATTTTATTACATATCTCCCCTCCACCCTGCTGCGGCGATGCGCCGAGACTGGTCACTGCGCAGGCGTGGCTTTCCCCGCTTGTGGGCGGCTTCTGCTTCTATTCACGGCCGGCTTTCAGTTCGCGGGTGGCTGGCTGCCCTCCATTCACGGGCGACCTGCCCTGCCTGTGGCGGCTTTTGCCTGTCCGTGGCAGCTTTTTGCCCTGCCCACAGCGGCTCTGGCCCGCCCATGGCGGCTTGCCATTCTCAAGGCGGTCTGCCCGCTAGGAGAGGTCCCCGGGAATCGAACCTGGGGCCTCCCATGTGGTATGCCGGTGCCCTATCCACTGGGCTATCGAGCCGGCCCCAACAATTCTCAGTATGTATATATAAAAATGCTATTTTGCTACATATATTAATTCCATAACGTCCAGGTTTCAATTATTTATTTTATAGCTTATTTTGTTTATTGCTTTTATTTAGGTGATTCTCAAATGTCTGGTAATCCTTGACTGTTATTTCATATTACTAAGTGACTCTGACTGCTTTAACTTCCCCTTAGCTTGATCAAAGATTGGGCAGTCTTCTCCTGACTTCAGGCCCCTGACTTCCCTCTCACTCCAATCACTATCCAGACATCTAACTCTGCCATACTAGAGAGTTCCTTGTATTCCTCTTTCTCTCTCCTGGACTTTATAACCTCCAGGTGGCCTAATCATAGCAAAGGAAGACATTCCAAATGAAATTGTCCTAATTGCAAACTCAGGAAATCATTCATCCAGCCCAGTGATCAAACTGCCTAACATCCTCAGATGCTTTTACACTAATCCATCCCCTAGCCCTTATAAATCTGCTATCTGTTGTCTGGATGGAGTTGAGTTTAGATTTGGTTTCTATTCTCTTTCCCTTAGTACAGTAGTCTATGAATAATTCATCTTTCTCTATTTCATATTACCTGGTGCAATGTTTTCTTTGATATAAGAAAGAGACAAATTGTTGACTGTATATTCTGGGTGATAATTGAATTTCATCAATTGGTATAATTTCGCTCTTTTTTTAATATATGGGACACTTCACTAATTTGCACATCATCCTTGCACAGGGGCCATACTAATCGTTCCAATATTAGTATATGTGCTCCCAAAGCAAGCACTGATTGGCATAATTTACCCAGAGTGCTCTGCAGGCTTTGAGGCAGAATTTAGCATTTAAAGCAGCTAGTCAATACATTTCTTTCAATCTTTTCTTTGATGAAATAAGGGTCCTTAAAGAACATCTCTTGTAGCCCACCCCCTCCTGTGAGGGGACCCCAAATAGGCTTGTAGAGACTTATCTATTACTTCCCACTGCCTGATTCCCCCTCCCCCTCAGGGGAGCTGAGACTGTTTACTCAGAACGGAGCTGTAAAATTGCTGGCTCAGCTCTTTGGCCCTTTGCTGAATCTAGCGTCTGTGTCACAGTTAGGGCAATTGATTAATGAACACAGGCTGAGAGGCTCCACAAGGGCCCAAAAGGAATGCTGTTCTTCCTTTGACTGCATGCTCCTGTGCTTCTTACCTCTACTCTCTCCTCTTGTCTTTCTTAAAATTATGTGCCTTTTTCTTCTTTGCTGCTCTTCTTCATCCTTGACTTTCCATTCTCTGTGTATAGTGATTGTGTCTACCAACCTTATCTCTTCTCCTTCCTTCATCATTCTACCTTCAGCTTTCTGTTGTGTTCCTTTTTCATTTGCTCTCAAATTCACCCTTGTTAATCTCTTTCTTGTCTATTCTGTTCTCTTTTCTTTCTTTCTTTTTGTGTTAGCTTTTTTCTTTTAGCCTTTTCTTTATTAGTTTTCTATCTCCTCATCATTCTGGCCTTATAAAATATTCTATATATTTTTCTCTATTTGATTCCCCATTCAATTGTAGGCACTCCAGTTTTCTTCCCGTATTACTCTACACTGCCTAAATGAATGCTAACGGATTAAACTCACCAGTCAAGAGACATAGATTGGCAGAATGGATAAAGATATATGACCCATCTATATGTTGTTTACAAGAGACCCACCTTAAACCCAGGGATTCAAGGAGGCTGAAAGTGAATGGCTGGAAAACAATTTTACAAGCAAATAACAACCAAAAAAGGGCAGGAGTAGCTATCCTAATATCAGACAAAATAGACTTTAAATACAAAGCAATCATAACAGACAAAGAGGGACACTATATATTAGTAAAAGGGGTAATCTTTCAGGAAGAAAGAACAATCATAAACATTTATGCACCTAATCAGGGTGCCTCAAAATACGTGAGGCAAACACTGGAAAAACCAAGTGGAGAAATAAATGCATCTACAGTTATAGTGGGGACTTTAATACACCATTATCACCATTAGACAGAATATCTAGACAGAGAATCAGTAAAGAAACAGAGAACCTGAAGAATACATTAGAGGACCTGGACCTAATAGACATATACAGAATGATACACCCTAATACAGCGGGATATACATTCTTCTTGAGCACACATGGATCATATTCCAAGATAGACCACATGCTAGGCCACAGGACAACTCTCAATGAGTTCAGAATGATTGAGATTATACAAAGTAATTTCTCAGACCACAATGGAATGAAATTGGAAATCACTAAGGGCCAGAGAACTAGATTAGGCATGAAATTATGGAAATTAAACAACACACTCTTGGACAAATTGTGGGTCAAGGAGGAAATCTCAAAGAATACCTCAAATCAAAGGAAAATGACAACACAACATATCAAAACCTATGGGATGCAGCCAAAGAAGTACTGAGAGGGATTTTTTTTTTAAGATTTATATTTTATTTATTTATATATACACCCCTTGCTGCTTGTTCTCACTGTGTTCATTTTGCTTTTTGTGTTTTTCTGTGTCTGCTTGTCTTCCCCAGCCACGGCATCCTGCTGAGTAAGCTCACCGCACGGCAGCTTGCCTGCTCGCGGTGGCTTGCCCTGCCCATGGGGGCTTGCCCTGCTCGTGGCAGCTTGCCTTCTCGAGGCGGTCTGCCTGCTCAAGGAGGCCCCAGGAACCGAACCTGGGGCCTCCCATGTGGTAAATCAGAGCCCTGCCAATTGAGCTACAGCTGGTTCCCATGAGAGGGAAATGTATAGCTCTAAATGTACATATTAAAAAAGAAGAAAGAGCTAAAATTGAAGAATTAACTGCACAGCTGAAAGGATTGGAAAAAAAACAACAAACCAACCCTAAAGGAAGCAGAAAGAAAGAAATAACAAATATCAAAGAAGAGCTAAATGAAATAGAAAATAAGAAAGCACTAGAAAAAATAAACAAAATCAAAAGCTGGTTCTTTGAGAAGATCAATAAAATTGAGAAACCCTTAGCCAGAATAACAAAGAAGAAGAGAAATACACAAAATAAGGAATGAAGAAAAGGATATCACTACTGACCCCACGGAAATAAAGAATATCATAAGAGGATACTCTGAAAAATTATATGCTAACAAGGATGATAATTTAGAGGAAATGGACAAATTCCTGGAAACTCACAAGGAGCCTACACTGATGAAAGAACAAATCAATGAACTCAACAGTCCAACTACAAGTAAAGAAATAGACTCAGTCATCAAAAACCTCCCAACTAAGAAGAGCCCAGGACCAGATGGTTTCACAGCTAATTCTACCAAACATTCCGGAAAAAACTAACACCAATTCTGCTTAAGCTCTTCCAAAAAATAGAAATAGAAGGAACACTCCCTAACTCATTCTATGATGCTGACATTACCCTAATACCAAAGCCAAACAAAGACACTACAAGAAAGGAAAATTACAGACCAATTTCTCTAATGAACCTAGATACTAAAATTCTCAATAAAATACTTGCTAACAGCGTTCAGCAACATATCAAAAGCATTATACACCATGACAAAGTGGGTATGCAAGTGTGATTCAACAAAAGAAAAACAGTCAATGTAATACACCACATAAACAGATTGAAAGAAAAAATTCAGATGACCATCTCTATAGATGCAGAAAAAGCATTCAACAAAATGCAGCACCCTTTCCTGATAAAAACACTGCAAAAGATAGGAATAGAAGGAAACTTTCTGAACATGATAAAAGGTTTATTTGAAAAACCCAAAGCTAACATCATCTTCAATGGGGAAATCCTAAGAGCCTTCCCTCTGAGATGAACCACAAGACCAGGATGCCCACTGTCACCACTCTTATTTAACATTGTCCTAGAAGTACTTGCTCAAGCACTGAGGCAAGAAAAGGATATAAAGTGCATCCAAATTGGAAAGGAAGAAGTGAAAATTTCATTATTTGTAGGCGACATGACCCTATACTTAGAAAGCTCTGAGAAATCTACAAGAAAGCTGCTAAAATTTATAAAGGAGCTCAGTGATGTTGCAGGCTATTAGGTCATTGCTGAAAAATCAGTAGCTTTTCTGTACACCAAGAACGAGCAATCTGAGGAGGAAATAAAAAAAATTCCATTTACAATAGTAACAAAAAGAATCCAATACCTAGGAATAAATTTAACGAAAGATTTAAAGGACTTATATGCAGAAAACTACACAGCATCATTAAAGGAAATCAAAGAAGACTTAAATAAATGGAGAAATACCCCTGTTCATGGATAGGAAAACTAAATATCATCAAGATGTCTATCCTACCAAAACTAATACAGATTTAATGCAATCCCAATAAAAATTAACATTGTATTTTTTAAGGAATTGGAAAAACTAACTACAAAATTTATTTGGAAAGATAAGAAGCCCCGAATTGCCAAAGACATATTGAAAAAGAAAAATGAAGTTGGGGGTATCACACTACCTGACTTCAAAGCATACAACAAAACCACATGGTATTGGCACAAGGATGGACACATTGACCAGTGGAACCGAATTGAGAGTTCTGATACAGATCCTCGCATATACAGTCACCTGATATTTGACAAGGCCACCAAGCCCACTCAGTGGGGAGAGAATGGCCTCTTCAACAAGTGGTGCATGGAGAACTGGATATCCATATGCAAGAGACAGAGAGAGGAATACCATCTCACACCCTACACAAAAATTAACTCAAGGTGGATCAAAGATCTAAACATAAGAGCCAAGACCATAAAAACCTTGGAGGATAAGCATCTACAGGACCTTGTAATAGGAAATGGTTTTATGGACTTCACACCCAAAGCATGAGCAGCAAAAGAAAAAATAGATAAATGGGATCTCCTCAAAATTAAAACCTTTTCACATCAAAAGATGTTATCAAGAAAATAAAAAGGCAGCCTACCCAATGGGAGAAAATATTTGGCAACCATATGTCTGATAGGAGCCTCATATCTTGCATATATAAATAGATCCTACACCTTGAAAATAAAAAGACTAACAACCCATTTAAAAAATGGGCAAATGACCCGAAAAGACAGTTCTCCACGGAAGAAATACAAATGGCTAAAAAGCACATGAAAAAATGCTCAGCATCTCTAGCTATAAGAGAAATGCAAATCACAACTACAATGAGATATCATCTCACACCCTTTAGAATGGCGGCTATTAAAAAAACTGCAGTCTGTAAAGGTTGGAGAGGATGTGGAAGAATGGTAACCCTCATCCACTGCTGGTGGGATTGTGGATTGGTCCAGCCACTGTGGAGGACAGTATGAAGGTTTCTCAAAAAACTAAATATAGATCTTCCATGTGTTCCAGTGATTCCACTGCTGGGAAATACCCAGAAGAATTGAAAGCAAAGACACGAACAGACATATGTACACCAATTTTCATAGCAGCATTGTTCTAGCAATGGAAGAAATTATATCATTAATGTGGAGACAGTGGCCACTGGAGGTGCTGAAGGCAGGGAGAGGGAAAAAGAGTTGTAATATGGGGACATTTTCAGGACTTGGAATTGTCCTGAATTGCAACGGCAGATACATGCCATTATATAACCTTCCATAACCTACAGAATTGAGTGGGAGAGAGTGTAAACTACAACGTAAACTAAAATCCATACTTAGTGGCAGTGCTCCAAATGTGATCAATTGCAGTGAGTGTACCACACTAATGAAACAAGCTGTAAATGTGGGGAAGGGTGGGAGGTGTGGGAATTGGGGCAGATGGGAATCCCTTATATTTTTTGTGTGACATTTTGTATAATCTAAGTATCTTTTTAAAAAAACTAAAAAATTATTTAAAAAAGAAAAAGACAACTTAAAAATGGTAGGAAAACCTTGTGGCACTATTACAAGCTCTTCTTCCACCCACTCCCTGGTTTGGTGCAATAGCAGCTAATGGTCCCATAGTGTGTTCCTTATCCTGTTTCCAGAGAGAAGAATGCTCACCTTATTTGCAGTTTGGGTGATATATATGTCTGTTCACACATGTCTGATGACAGCCTGAAAGACTGATTCAAGATACTCATCTCTGTCTTGTTTGTCCCAGAACTCACTCTGGATGGAGAAGCAGCAGGCATGGCCATTAAAATTCTGTAAAAGAACAATAAAAATACTGCAACCTGGGACAAAACATTATGTGGTTGAGACATACAGTTTAGCATCTTTTGCACAGGAGTTAATGTTGCCAAAAAGTACCAGTGAAAATTGGAGCATGCAAATTGCACATATCCAGAGAAAGATGCATGCTCAGAAAGACCAGAGTGGCTCCTAAACATTCACCATGGTCTATTCTTTATGCTCAGGGCAAGACTGTCTGAATGCTGAAGAAGAGCCATGGCACAGAGCCAATCCGAAAATAATTGAGAGGTATAATTTTATTCCATTAAAAAATGTATTGAAGCATATCACTCATACATAAACATATATAAACAATAATTGTATAGTAATAGTTGTGAACTTACAAGACAAACATGCATAACATCATACAGGGCTCTCATACCTCACCCTACCACCAATACCTTGCATTGTTGTGAAACATTTTCAACTAATGATTAAAGAGCATCCTCAAAATATTACTACTAACCAAAGTATTTTCCCCCAACTCATCCTATTATTATAATAATTATTATTTTTATATCATTTATACGTGACCATACATAAACAGTAAGTGTATAGTAAAAGATGTGAACTTACAAAGCAGACATGCATATCATACTTCAGTCCCATACATCAACCCACCACCAACACTTTGTATTGTTGTGAGACATTTGTCACAAATTATGAAAGAATATTGTCAAAATCTTACCACTAACTATAGTCCTTATCTTACATTTGGTGTATTTTCCCCAAATAATATAGTGGCTACTATTATTTTTAAAATATATTTTTATGACACATATTGTAAACTTACAAAACAATCATGCACATGTACAGAAATTCCCAAATAACACCTGTCTATTAACAAAACACATCATAGTAGAACATTTGTTACAGATTATAAAATAATATCAGATTATTACCAGGTGATAGTGTACATTTGGCACACTTTTTCTATATTCCCCCATTATCAGCACAGTACATCCTTGGCATAGATGCATGAATATACATTATTACTGTTAACCACAGTCCATAGGTCACTCCTAGTTATATTTTTCCTGTGCCTTTCCACATTCCCACCACCCTGCAATAATGATGTACATCTGCTTTAGCTCACCAAGGACATTCTTGTCTCTGTACCTTCAACCACAATTCTCATCCACTTCAGGGTTTAATGTGCTGTTTAGTCCCTAGATTATTCTCTAGCTTTCTGTTAATTGGCATTTACATCTCTAGACTAACATTTTAAGCCACATTCCCATTTATAAACCAGCTGTTACTCACTATAATGTGTTACTATCAACTCTGTACATTTCCACACTTTTACAGTAAAGCTAATTAAAACTTCTACATACATTAAACATCAGTAGTCTCTCTCAGCCTTCCTCTTACCTTCTTTAAGAATCCACTACCTACCACCAGATCTTGAAGGTATTTCCCTAAATTTTCCCCTAGAAGCTTTATGGTTCTTGCTTTTATATTTAGGCTTTTGATGCATTTGGGGTTAATTTTAGTATAAGGGTTGAAATAGGGGTTCTCTTTCCTTCTTTTGGCTATGGATATCCGGTTCTCTCAGCATCATTTGTTGAATGGATTGTTTTTCCCGAGCTAGGTGGGTTTGACAGGCTAGTCAAAAATCACTTGACTATAGATGTGAGGGTCTGTTTCTGAACAATCAATTCGGTTCCATTGAACTATGCCAGTATCATGCTGTTTTTATGATTTAAGGTACGGAAATGAAAGTTCTTCAACTTCACTTTTCCATTTTAAGGTGTTTTCTGGATATTCAGGACCCCTTACCCTTCCAAATAAATTTGGTAATTGTGTTTTCCACTTATTTTTAAAAATGCTAGTGCTATTTTTATCGAGATTGCATTGAATCTGTATATCAATTTGAGTAGAATTGACATCTTAATGATATTTATTCTTTGAATCCATGAGCATGAATTGTTCTACCAATTATTTATTTTTTTATTTCTTTTAACAATGAGTTGTAGTTTTCTGAATACAAGTGCTTTAAAATGTTGGTTAAGTTTAGTCCTGAATACTTAGGTTTTATCTGTCATATTTTATTTTCACCACTCTTTTGACACTTCTAGTTATTTTATTGATATAATCTTTATTTCTAGACTTTCTTACAGGCCTCTCTCTCTTTTCTTTTCAGGCTGTAGCACACCCTTTAGTATTTCCTGCAAAGCTGGTCTCTTGGTTACAAACTCTCTCAGTTTCTGTTTATTTGTAAATATTCTAAACTCACCTTCATTTTTGAAAGACAATCTTGCCGGATATACGATTCTTGGCTGGAAGTTTTACTCTTGCAGCACCATAATATATCATACCACTGTCTTCTTGCCTCCAGGGTTTCTGATGAAAAATTGGCACTACATCTTACTGGGTATCATTTGTATGTTATGCATTGCTTTTCTCTTGCTGCTCTCAGAATTCTCTCTTTGTCTTTGGCATTTGATATGCTGATTAGTATGTATCTCAGTGTTGGTCTGTTGGGATTTATTCAGATGGGAGTACATTGTGCTTCTTGGATATTGATATCTGTCCTTCAATAGGGTTCAGAAATTTTTTACCATTATTTTTTCAAATAATTCCTCTGCCCCTTTTCCCTTCTCTTTCTGGGATACCCATGATGCATATATTTGCATGTCTCTTGCTGTCATTTAGTTTCCTGAGATCTTGTTCAATTTTTTCCATTCTTTTCTTCATCTATTTTTTGTATGTTTGCTTTCAGAGGCCATTTCTTCAAGCTCATCAATCCTTTCTTCTGCCTCCTCAAATTTGCTATTAATATGATTGCAGAGTATTTTTAATTTCATTTATTACACCTTTCATTCACAGAAGTTCTGCTATTTTTCTATGTATGCTTTCAGATTCTTCTTTGTCTCATCCAATATCTTCTTAATATCCTTAATTTCTTTAGCCATCTCACTGAATTTATTAAAGAGATTTGTTTGAACATCTGTGATTACTTGTCTTAACTCCTTCATGTCATCTGGAGGCTTATCTTGTTCCTTTAACTGACCATATCTTCCTGTTTATTGGTGTGAATTATAATTTTTGTTGTTGTCTTGGCATCTGGCTCACAAGAGTATTTACTCTGGGTGCAGGTTCTCTTTTCAGTTTAAGATTTTCTTGACCTTTCTCTCTTGCTAGTTGTATAGAAAGAGCCAAGGATGTAGTTGGCTATAAGCTGTGGAGGCTCAAGCGACCTGCATTGCCCCAGGGACCAATGAAGCTTCTCTCAACTTTCTCATTTGTCTGGGGTAGGGGAAGAGCCACAGCCGTGTGTAATAATCCAAGTCATGCAGGCCTAGGCTGTAGTTACCCAGAGAGAGTGATGAGGCTTCACCCCCCTTTCTCCCAAGCCTGCGGCTGGGATGGAGCTGCAGGTGTGGGTAGCAATCTAAGTCATGTGGACCCAAAATGACAGCAGTTGCCCAGGTTGACTTCCGACTATTCAGGGTATGCCAGCCGAGTACCTGCAGTTACCTGGAAAGGCTGGTGCAGGGCCCATCAGCTTCCTCCCTGCCACAGGTGAGGCTAAAGCCTAGGCTAGGGCTGCAAGACAATCTGGATGAAAGAAGCCGGTCCCTACCATCACTGTGATTTTTCAGTTAGCCTGGCTTCCCTGCATGCTAGGGGCGGAGTCAAAATGGTGGCTACAGGTCTCTTTCTGACTTAGATATGTTCAAACTATTTTTCTGTGTGCCTCAGTTTCCTTGCCTATAAAATGGGGCTAATAGTCCCTGTCTTGTAGAGTTGTGAAGGTTAAATGAGTTAATATATGTAAGGCCCGAAGGACACTATATTAGTGTCAGCTATTTGTATGATTGTGAGTGTAACAGGTTCAGTCAAAAATGGTGAGTTGCAACAATATTGTAAACCTATTTTTTTTGTTACATATTTCCCCCTTTCTGCTTGCTCTTGCTGTGTTCATTTCTCTGCGTTCTTCTGTGTCTGCTCTGTCTCCCCCCGCTGCAGCGATGCGCTGAGCCAGGTCACCGCGCAGTCAGCTCTGCCCCTCTTGTGGGTGGGTCTGCTTCTGTTCCCAGGTGGCTTTTTGCTCCATTCGCAGGCGGCTTTGCTCCGTTCGCAGGTGGCTCACCTTGCCTGTGGTGGCTTTGCCCTGCCCGTGGTGGCTTTTTGCCCTGCCCATGGCAGCTCTGCCCCGCCCATGGCAGCTTTGCCTTCTCAGGCGGTCTGCCCGCTCGGTGAGGCCCCAGGAACCGAACCCAGGGCCTCCCATGTGGTGTACCGGTGCCCTATCCACTGGGCTATACAGCCGGCCCCAATAACATAAAATTTTAAAACCTCAGAGTAGGACTTTGGGAAAGAAGGTGGCTTGGAGAGGCCCTAGACAAATGGGCAGATGCAAAGGGGCATAGAAGGATAAGATGTTCTCAGGGGAGAAGGCTTGAACTTGGGACTAGGTGATGTGTTCAGGAGCAATAAACAGGGTAGTCTGGCTTGGGCAGAGAGTCTGTAGAGGAGGGATTCTCATGTTTACTATTTTCACTTGTACAAAAACACCAGTGTTTCAAATCAAAAGATAAATCAGCAGACTTTCTGAGCATGATTATTGTCAGCCAAGGATTATACTTTAGCCAGCCAAATTTACAAATCAGTAACTGAAATTGGTGGCCAACCTTCTCTTTCTCCCCTGTTTTTGGGAAATGGAGCTTCCAATTCCAGCCACAGAATAGCTCCTAGGGAGGCTTGCGCCTCCAGAGTAGGATGATCAGTGGCCTCCAAGGTGTGGCCTGCATTTTCTTGGAGAGGCTGGCACAGGTCCACCCAGCTTCCTCCCTGCCGGAGTAGGGGCTAGGCTTATGCTAGAGCTGCAATCTGATCTGGATAGAAAGAAGCAGGTCTCTATCAGCACTGTGATTTTCAGTCCACCCTGCTTCCCCTCATGCCAGGGGCAGAGTTAAAATGGTAGCTACTGGCCTCTTTCTGACTTGGACAGATTCAAACTTTAGCTGTTCTTAAGATTATACTTTAGAGAGCCGAATTTACTAATTAGTAGCTGAACTTGGTACCCAACTGTCTCTTCCACCCCATTTTTAGGAAGTGAAACTTCCAATTCCAGCTGTGGAATAACTCCACAGGGAGCTTGTGCCATCAGTGGAGGATGGGCACTGGCCTCCGGGGCATGGAGTGCTCTACTCACTAGTTTTCTCTGCAAATGGGCAGTCTCTTCTTTCCATTCTTTCAAAGATGTTGCAGGTTGCTCTTCTGGTCTCTTGGAGGCCCCAAACAGGTGCCTTAGATAGTTCTGGGTGATTACAAACTGTCCTGTAGCATGAGCTGACTCTAGGAGCTCCTTACTCTGTTGCTACCTGGTTGACCAAGAGGTGTGATTTTGATTTTTGTTCTTTTTGTCTTTGTTAACTGCTGGCATTCAAATAAATTTCTATCTTAACACTAGCTGAATATAACTTAAAAAAATAGAAATTCCAATGACGATATACATTTAAGAATACAGTCTTAGTATAAATATTTTGGAAAAATTACAAAACAAATAGACAACTATAGCTTGCAATAATAGAAAACTACCCAGAAAATCCTAGTGTAAAGGACCAATCTGTCTTCCAGAGATAACACATTAAAATATTCAAATGCCCATATTTTAACAAAAAATCACAAGGATTTGAAACAGGAAAAATAAAAAGTGACAGACACCATTCCTGAGGAAGCCCAGAAATTGAAATTACTAATCAAAGTTATTAAGTCAACTCTCCTAAATAAATTCAGTGAGCTACAGAAAAACATGGACAAAGAACTAAAGGAAATCAGGAAAAGGATACATGAAAAAGCAGGAATTCAAGAAGTAGCTGTATTTTAAAAGAACCAAGAACAGAAAATCTGGAGTTGAAAAGTATAATGATTTAAAAAAAATAAAACAGTAGAAAGGTTCAACAGCAAAATGGATCCAGCAGAAGGAAGAATTAACAAACCTGAAGGGAGGGCAATTGAAATTATTCAGTCTGAGGAGCAGAAACAGAAAAAAATGAAGAACAGTGAACAGAGTCTGAGGGACCTGTGAGACACCATGAAGTGTACCAATTTCTGCATTAGTACCATCCGGATAAGAGAAATGTAATGGGTCAGAAAGAATATTTGAAGAAATAATGGCTGAAAATATTCCAAATTTGGATAAATACATGAATGTCCACATTGAAGAAGCTTAATGAACTCCAAAGAGGATGAAGTAAAAAAGATCCAACCAAGACACATTATAGTTAAATTGTCAAATGCCAAAGACAAGAAAAATCCTAAAAGCAGCAAAAGAGAAGCTTCAAATTATATACAAGTTATCCTCAATAAGAAGATGTACAAATGGCCAATACACACACTAAATTATCCTCAATATCATTAGTCATTAGGAAAATTCAAATCAAACCATAATGAGATACTAGTTTATACCCACTAGTAGAGTTATTATTTTAAAAAAAGGAAAATAACAAGCGTTAATGAGAATGTAGAGAAATTGGAACTTTCATGCTTTGCTGGTAATCATGTAACATGGCTCAGCTGCTGTGGAAAATCATTTGGTGATATTTGGTTATAGAATTACTGTATAATCAAGCAATTCTGCTCTAGGTATATATGGCCAAAGAATTCAGATTAGGTACATGAGCAGGTATTTGTGCAACTACTTTCATGGAAACATTATTCATAATAGTTGGAAGGTGGAAACAACCCAAGTATCCATGAAGAGGTGACTAGACAAACAAAAGTGGTATAGACACACAATGGTATATTATCCTGCCATAAAAAATAATGAAGTTCTGATGCATGCTACAACATATTCTGAGAAACATTAATTCTAAGTGAAATAAACTGGGCACCATGAACAAATATTGTATGATTATGCTTATAAGGAATTCTAGTATAAGCAAATTCATAGAGAGAAAACAGATTAGAGCTTACCAGAGTTTGGGAGAGGAGGGAAGCAATAAGGAGTTATAGCTTAATATGTAGAGTTTCTATTTTGGGTGATAAAAAAATTTTGGTAATGGAGGTTGCAGATGGTAGCATAACATTGTAAATGTAATTAATATCACTAAATTATCCACTTTAATGACAAGGTTTTGTTAAATATATATGTTACCACAATAAAAAAAATCTTATAGTCTTACAGGAGCAGATAATAATGTCAATTAAGCAAAACATTGGGGGAGAGCAAGAAAAGCTTGTTGGAGGAAGAGGAAATGACAAATGCACTTAGTTCTGAAGCCTGATTAGGATTCTGCCAAATCAAAATAAGAACAGTTAATTATCTTCTTCTCATGAATGTTGCCGTTTGTTATTTTTTACTCACATCATAATGATAGTTTTAGTTTTGTACTTTCGTAGTCCTCTGTCTGTCTATTCCCATTCCTCATTACCACCACCCACCACAACCAAATCTACCTTCAACTTCTTGGACAGGATAGTGAGACATTTTCTAAATCTTCTTTATATGATGTAATTTGAAAAGTCCCTGGTTTACAGACAAGAAATATTTTTTGATAGACTCAATCTTTTCACTATATTTATGCACTGTAAAATATATTTATATTCTTAAGTCATGCACAATTTATAAAAACCTTGAATATTGGGGTATTCATATTCATAACTGCAAAGTCTAATATGATATCTGGTACATATTAGATGTCAATACATGTTTTCTGAGTGAATGAGTAAATTAATGAATAGAAGAATAAAATTCAGTTCTCGACTTTAATGATTATTAAACTATAATCTTTGTAGTATTGTCTGGAAAACATAAAAAGCACCATCAGAAGAAACAAAAGCAGAGCATCTACCTCATAAATACCCAGAAAAAAAATTTAAAAATAACTCCTTTTTAAGTAGTGAAAATAAAGGCTATTACAAGAAAACAGGAAAAAATAAGGCACTAGGGAAAATGAATATGCTCATTTGAGCAATAAAGGTCAATTAATTATTTAGCTATACTACAAATTTACTCAAACTCAAAATGATTTTAGGCATATATATGCAGTAAAATGAGGTGCATCAGAAAGAAAACACACTTGAAGTACACGCATTTTTTTTTCACTAAACAGAAAACGTCCCAAACATACCAAAATCAGACCCAGAAATGTGGGAGGGAATATTGATATCAGAGATAGTAGAAGTCAAAGAAGAAAATATTGGATCAAGACCACTTTTGAGAAACAATATATGGAATTCTTGACAGTGTAATTAAGCCAACTGTATCAAATTGTTTCATCTCCAGGTTTGATAAGGTTTCTCTAAAACCAAAATAACAGAGAAAACTGAAATGATCTTCCTCACCTTATCAGTACATTTTGTGAGAACTTTTAAAAATGGGGAATTGTCCTTAATCATATCACAGATAATTTAGCTGATCCTCAAGTTCTTATGTCGTCACTGGTGAGGCCTTAAGCAAATAATTGCAAGGCTATCAAGAGGCTTGCAATTTGCATAATGGATAAAAATAATAATATGGGTTTATATTATACAAATTATGTTTCCGTGAAGATCAATATTGCCATCAAGATTCTTTTTGTCTAGATTTTAAATGCATACTTGTATGTTTGTATACATTTCATTTTTTCAGATTGTTTTTATTGATATCATTTAAAGAAGCAAAATTACAATTCATATATAAATATATATGCATACACACACAAGTACAAATATATATACACATATATAATTACACAATTGATTGCCATGAAAATAAATATACTTTTACAGTCATTTCTGATAAATATTTGGTTAGTGTATACCAAAGTGTAACAAGTGGTTGAAAACATAAGATCACAACTCTTCAACTCTTAACTCTATGTATCCATGCAACAGAAGAAAGTTGAGAAATTAGAGGAAACATAAGTAACTCTAAACTGAAAACAGGAAATACATTTTTGCAATTACTTCTGCTCTATTCTGAAAAATATCTATCTGAAAATGAGATAAATTTCCTATTTATATTCTTCATATTTCCTTTTTATAGTTATAGCTTTAAATATTATAAGTTTATAATACAAAAACAAAATTTAAATGATTTCCATACATCATAATTTAATTTCTTCTGCAAGGAATATTAACTGATATTGTGATATGGCTGTGGGCAGGAAAGTGAGAATAAAACATTGATACTCAAATATCACCATTTATAAAGTAGAACTTTGATATCATCTGTTGTCCATCCTGATTACCAAACCTCATAAGCAATAAGTTTGTTTCCTCTCTAGACTTTCCTCAATCCTTGAGACCCACGTTTTTCTGTATATATGATAGTGAATTCATGCTCTTCAATAGTGGATGAATTCCAGTCATAGCTAAGTCTCTTTAGAAATTAACTATTTTGAGGACTAAGGGTAGGGAAATCAAGAAACGAGTAATCTGCCCATTAGCCTCGTGATTAAGAACTATTCTCTAACTATCCCCCCATTCCTCCTTTTCATGGGGGTGATGCATGCCTGCCTTGCACCACCAGAGAACCAAGGAATTCTATTTGGTTAGGAAAATAACATAGATATTCACAATAATCATGATAAATTGCACTGAATTGTAATCTGAGAATTGAGGAAATAAGCATTTTCTAAGGAAACCCAACTTCCCACAACATTGCTATCTTTAAGTATGTATATGGAATCAAACCTGCATTTCTGAGAATAGCATAAGCAGTTAATGTACAGTCAAAGCCCCTTTCCACTTTATCTTACTTCCCACAGAAACACAAGTCTTGTCATCAGTCTTTT
>PVKH010010084.1:0-18460 GCA_004027955.1 Chaetophractus vellerosus | reverse complement strand
GATTGCATTAACTTCAGAGGTTTCACTTTCACTTGATTAAATTATGATTAGGGCTTTGATTGGTCAATGTCAGTAGCAGCAGGGGAAGTAAATACACAGGAGAGGAACACAGGGTAATAGAGATGGCTCCATAGACACGGCAGAGGCCCCAAGAGAGAGAGGGCCTGATAGTCCACAGCTAACCTTGTGGGGAGAACAGAACAGCTGAACACCGGAAGAAACAAGCCCCAGGGAAAGAGACATTTAGGAGGAAGAGGAAGGCTGAATCCTCACAGAGACCGGCAGCCATCTTGCTCCAACACGTGGCAATAGACTTCTGTGAGGGAAGTAACTTACACTCTATGGCCTTGTTAAATTTCTACCCCAAATAAATACCCTTTATAAAAGCCAACAGATTTCTGGTACTTTGCATCATCACCCCTTTGGCTGACTAATACAGGTGGGTTAGTTCTGGGCTGGCTGCGATTCCTTCATTAATAAACATTAAGAAGCTGTCTTGTGATCACAAGACTTCAAAATTTGTAAAACAGTATGGGGAGATACAAAACAGGGTCCAGTCACAAGGTTTTTTCTTTACAATCACAAGATAAAGTTTCTATGGTTTTACAATCAATATCAAAGATCAAGGCATCTGGATTCTAGTTCAGAAAGTTTCAGTAATTTCAAGTCTTTACTTTTGGCTATTCTATATTATCTTAGAAAGTAAAAAAGCATCTATATAATAATTTGTAATCATAATAAATTGTTAATTTTTAACACTCGGTTACATGAGCTCAACTCTATATTGTTGATCAATTTCCAATAATAGATACAATTTATTTAATGCCTTCTATATCAGGTATTGTGGGTGCATTATCTTTAATAATAAGAGTGATTCTACAGGGGGCTGGATGTAGCCTAATTGGTAGGGCTCCGGTTTACCACATGGGAGGCCCTGGGTTCAGTTCCCGGGGCCTCCTCAAGCGGGCAGACTGCCTTGAGAAGGCAAGCCCCTGGGGGCAGGGCAAGCCCCCGCTGGCAGGCCGCCGAGTGGTGAGCTGACTCGGCGGGTCGCCGCAGTGGAGGAAGAAGAGCAGACACAGAACACAAAAATGAACACAGCAAGAACAAGCAGAAAGGGGGGGGGGGGATAAGCAATAAATAAATAAATAAATCTTTAAAAAAAAGAGTGATTCTACAAAAACCGAGACTCAGAGACTTTGTGTAATTTCCTGTTGTCACATACATGAAAACAGTTGGGAAAGAGGATAAACTCATATTTACTTTGTTCCAATGGCCATGTTCTTTGGAGTACATAGTGTGGATGGGCTACATTTTACTTGAGCAACAAGACAATTGCCACATCTCAGTGACAGCCCATGGAATACATTTCTTTTTTGCTCATGTTCTGTGTCCTATGTGAGTTAACAAAGGAACTCTGCAACTCCACAGAAGTGAGAAGAGAATACAGTGAAAAGCACGTGCTTGTTCACTTTATATTGACCAAAGCAAATCCCGTGGCCACCACTAACACTGGCAGGTGCCGGAAAGCTCAATTCTTCTATGAACCTGGAAACAGAGAGCTGTGAGTATTTGCTAAAAGGCCCTGCTGACTCTGCACCACATTACCTCCCCATTGCCTCGGCAGCATGGACAGTTCAATGGCTTTTGGCCTCATGGTGCACATTCAAAATATACTAAAAATATGTTTTACTGGATAAATGTATGTCACCAGACTTTAATAGTGGAAACATCTAACTTTATTTTTAAGGTATATGCAGATTGTACTCCAAACTTTGTAAGTAATTGGTCATAAAAATTTTTAAAGTAATTTAACTTCTAGGACTCAGTTTCTTGATTTCTCAAGATAGGCAAATGAAACACATTATTTGAAATTCTATGAGTATATCATAATGTATAAATAAACCACATGAATACAAGAATCTTGGTAAAATCAGGCATTTCTCCTTTTTCATGGGTCTGTTGATTCTGCCAACTTTACTTTACAAATCATAATTTTAACACATAAACAGACTATGTATATAGTCTCTATCTTTCATCTAACAATTAATTATCTAAGAACCTATCCTTTTATATATTTGACAGAAAAAATACAGAAAGAAGTAATATAAATAAGCATGTTTGTGTGTATGAGTGTAAGATGGACACTATCTTTTACTGTTAAATACAGAAGATGAGAATTTTATCTTCTGAATTGATTGCTCCCTATACCTTTTTACAAATTTGGTGAGTTTACTAAAAATCTTTTATCTTTTCAATGACCACATAGTTAGTTGGTGTTTTTGAGAGATCTTTTTGGTAGGAAAATTTAATTACATAGTAGTCATAAAAAGTCTTTTGATGTTCGCCTGATTTAAAATACTGTAGTTTGAGTAGCACTTCTGATATGGTAGAGTAACCACCTAAGAACTTGGCATTTTAACAGTTAGAAAATAACTATAACTCTGGAAAATATACAAAAGCAACTATCTGAAGTTTCTGAGGATTGAATAAAACCAGAGATTAGGAAGGAATTTGAAATCAGAAGACCTTTCCATCATAGTATGAATTTCTAATTTGTGTGGCTTTGTCCATAGAACACATGTAATTACACTGAAAGTTACTAAATCTCTGATAGGAAGAAACCATCTTTCTCACTAGAAAGGTCCGAAAAATAGACCTGAAGCACAAGGGTCTCAAGAGACTGAGGGGGAATTCTACAAAGTAGAAGGCAGAGAGAGGCAAAGCCATGTTTGGTGTATATACTTTGACCAACTCTCTGGATAACTCTTGCACCACACATGCCTGAGGTAGATAGAAAATAGTCTAATAGTAAATTTGTGCTACAAGTATGACAGTTTGCAATTTGAATCATACCTAGTTAATTGCCTGCCAGAAAAAAGCATAAACACTCTGGAGGAAAACAACAAATCCAGGGTACCCACAAAATAATGTTGACAATATCCAGAAGCAATCCAAAATTGTCTGAAATAGGAAAGACAAAACAAACAAAGAGGAAACCTGACCCATACTCAAAGGTGAAGAAAAATAGCAATCAACAGTGGCTAACACACAGAGAAGAACATAAATGTTGAAATTACGAGACAGTAAGTTTTTAAATGTGGAAAAACTGTCAGCACCTACAGAAGAAACTTAATACATAATACAACTTAAAAAAATTAAACTAAATGAAATGATATCACTATTCATCTTGCACTATCTTGGATACATTTTGATATTAATCTTGAAATTCTCTAATGGAACATTTTGCTGAGTTAGTTCTATTGGTGTTACTTTACAGACTCCGCATTATATTAGAGTTATTCCTTATAAATACATTTTAAGGGTAATTTCTCTGAACATCCTTGATGAATAATTGTATTTTTAAAAATAAAAATGGCAAGCAGTAAACATAAGAAATTCCCTTCAAATTTTAGGTTTTGCTATGCATTGATTTTATAATTGTATTTAATTTCCTCATGTGTAAAACATAGATAATAAAAATTCTTCATAAGGTGAAGTCAAACCATGGGGTTCTAAACAAATTAAGTAATAATAACCAGTATTTGATAAAAAAGAAATTTTGGAGACCAGGGACTTAGTTCAATCAAATCACAGTTATGTAATATTAAACCAGAAACAAACATCAAGAAATCAACATCTGTCATGTCACGAAACATTTGCTTTCAAAAAATTTGTTCATCTAATATCAAAGAAATAGGGCTTTAAAACATCTCCTGGAGAATATTATGGAGTTAAAAGCTAATAGGCAGAGGATACTGTATTTACACAACAAATATGAATCCTTCCACAAACTGTATTTACTGTGTAGTTCCTTTCATCGTGAAGTGCTTCACAAATTGATTTACAATCTCTGGGTATAGCAATCATTTTCATTTCTGAAATGTACTCTATTTGTTATGCATGCCTATGACGCATTTCATGAATTTCAGAATATAGCACAGTAATCCCCAAATATCACTTTGAGTTTGAAATATTATTTTATGGTCTCAGGAAAACAAAACGACAAGTTGCTTACTTTGGTTTCTGTGACCAATCTGCCTAAGTGGAGCTCTAACTGAAATGTGCATTTCAACTTGCAGGCAGTAAAACACACACACACAAACACACACACACACACACACACAAATATCAACGAGGGGCTCATGAATGGGTGATGCATTAGTTAGCAAGAAATTTAGTGGGTTACTATTGTCTATAGAAAACACATTTATGTGCTATATAGGAGAAAACAAAAAGTACAGCCTCTGACCTTGATAATCATAGAAATTAATTCGCACAGACAAAACTTATCCACACCTAGACGAGTATTTTCCTTAAGGAAAATACCAACATATGTGAACAAACATTTGGCTCAAGCTCAGTTCACAAGTGCAGTAAAAATAGAATTATCAGAATAGGCAGGACTGACAGCAAATTCCTGAAGGAAATCATTTGAGACAAGTTTTTATTGTACAAAGGTTAAAATACTCGTAATAATTATTGGTAGATTATCAGTGCACATATTGGTGTATTTTATATCTCATTCTTGAAACAGAGGTAGTAATAGAGACAGCACTATGTCCCAGAGTTGCTTAACTATTACATACGGATTTTGAGTAATGAGACTGAGGATAGTCAAATTCATACTTGAATATTACATTGCGGGGATAATGAAATAATGTAAATATTACTAACTTTTAAATTTATTTAAATAAATCAATAATTAGCCAAAGCATCTAAACTTGAAAGTGGAGTGATATGACAATATTCGTAATAGTAGTCAGGGACTTACCAGGTGTCCATTCAGTGTTCTTAGCCCTTATTGATTCACGTAATTCCCATTACCATGGTAATAAGAAGATGCTGTTATTGAGCATTTGAAGATATTGCAACTTTATGAGACTTGGAAATTTGTCATAGGTTACAAGAATAATTACAGAGATAAAACCTAAATGCAACATATGATAGATGATAGATATAAATGGACAGATAGAGAGAAAGAGAAAGACAGAGATGGGTAGATATAGGGAGTTGGAAAGATACTTAGCAACAGAAATACAGATATACAGAGATATGGAGAGATAAATATATACACAAAATATCTCTCTTCATTGGAATTGAGTTTTTCTTAACTTTTCACCTGTCAATAAAATCATGGATAACTTACCCACGTTTTGAGACTACTAAATTTCAGTACAGAAGAAGACATGAGTAATTATATCTTCTTATTTAATTATTTTCAAACTTCCACACTTTATTTTTTGGTCTTTAATAATGAATAGCTTCAAACTGGCAGAGAAAATAACTATAAAAGTAGACGCCATAGTTCTAAACTGTTTTTAGAACTCTTCATTACTGAGGACATCTTGTGATGAATATGCATATCTTTATTTAATGTTTTCATATTTTGTGATAAATGCCTTTCAATCTGAAAGATTATGTGCTTGAGCAATGGACTCACGCATAATTGTAATTATTGTGTTGGCAAAATCAGCTAAAAAAGAATTCATTTAAGTAGAAGTGTCTTTAAAATTTATGAAATAGTTGAAAGTTTAAATTAAATGTCTTAATTACCGATTTTGCTAATGGATAAAGGTGATAAAAGTAGTCCCTGACTCTTGAAGGAACTTTATCCATATAATTTTACCTGTAAGTGCATAAAGTTTTCAGTTCTTCAAAAACATTATTTTTTTATTTATCTGTTTTCAACTTTGCATGTGTTGGGTAAAAACTATGAAATTGTAAGAAGTGTTAAAATTGTGTAAAAGTGTATTCCATTATATATATGTGTATGTTCTGATCAATTAATAAGAAAACTTTATATATATATTTTTTAAAAGCAGCATCAACCTTAAAATGTGGACCGGCAACTCCTACGTTATCCCCATTATTTATTTATGCATTTACTGTCACCTAACCCACAAAAGTGGCTGTACTTTGTGCCGAGTGTGAGATACCAGGCCTGAGCAAGGCAATTCCTTGTTCAAAGTTGAACTTGGAGGAGTGGACTTTTAGGCCATCAATGCTCTGCCAGGACCTGAAACTCAATTACCAGCCTACTACTGGTTCTCAGACAAATATGAAGATATTTACTAAATATCTAAATCCACATGAAGCAAGTAAGAATTGCAGAAAAACGGACATCCTCAAAAGTCAGAGAAATTGAGGGTCGTTGCATAGGGAAGGGTCAACATGCACGGATATGGCATCAGAACAGTCATGCCAGCTGTTTGGAGCCAGAGACAATTTTGAATTGGTCATTCTTTATGCTCTATCAGTTAAAGAATTTGACTATCACCCTTGTGTCTGTTGTAGACAAAAATATAATATTCCTTCTCTTGTCTGCCTCTATCTATATTGAACATTAAAAAAAAACTGTAGAAAACAGTGTCCATTTGTTGAACTTACTTAAATAGTAATATCTAAATCATATGGGTTGGTTCCATTTCATACTCTTTTAACCTAACATATCTTATTTGTTCATAACAGGAATGATACAAGGTATGGCAGGTATCATTTGTTTTCTTTTATAGAGAGACTTTGAGGTAAATGGGGAGTGGGAGCTGAATGCTTGGTGTTTTGTGTCTGAGCTCCTGATTTTTTCTTAAAATCATTGGCTCTTGGCTAGTGAAATACATCAAATTCCTTAAGGTATTGCAAATTGGAATGCCTGAGACCTATCCCAGGCAGGCTCCAATGGATTTAAAAAGCTTTCAGGACTATAGACATGTATTTTGTTTTAAGTCTTCAATTGATTCTGATGTACGCATTTAACAAAAAAACAAACAAAAAAACCACAACACTGTTCTGTAAAATGTTTATTCCTTAGCTCAAGAATAAAGGTAAATAATGAATTAAATATTAAATTGATGCAGTAATCATGATCCCATTCTTAATGAATAATTCAAGCGTTCTTCTGAGGAGTGTTATTTGTTGAGTTATTGTTAAAGTATCTTACCTCTCTGGATAGATTACAATATACAGGTAGTGAACTAATAATAAGCATACAAAATGATATATTTCAATAATGTATTTAAAGAGCTCCTACACTTCTTTGAAACACTTTTATATATCCACAAAAATGGGTACCAACACACACATGTATAATATACAGAGAATGCAAACATATACATATATTGTTTATTACATACATACATGTACAAATACATATCTTCTTTCCTTATATGATTTAGTATGTACATACTGTATTCTGAATTTCATAATACATGAAAAAATAATAAATTTATTTTCAAAATGGTAGCTTGCCCCAAAGTAAAACAAATTTATCTTACTCAGGATTAGATATTTTCCTCTTAAAATATGAGACAAGTTATGTTCATTCACACAGTTAGACAAACTTTATCTCAGATGTAACTTAATAAGTCCAAAAACCTTTTTAGGTGCATAAAAATTAACAGTTTCTTCAACTGCCTGACAGGTTTATATAATGAATGGCAATTAAAGGGCTATTGAATGAATCTGATAGATAATAGAAAATGTTAGGTGACTAGAAGAGGAAACTACGGAGGAATGGAATTGTAGAGAAATCAGAAAGTAAGGAAAGCAGAGTGGATAGTTAGAGAGAAGGCAAGTAGCAGAAAGGAGCCAAGAAAGAGAAGAAAGAATATAAATTTAAACAGAAATTGCTTAAGTGTCCTCTCAATATTGAAGACAAAACTCATAATTAATCTAAATTTTAACTGAGTCTGCCTTGTTAGAAACTAAATGAGTTGTGCTTTCTCTATATATTTTTATACCATGCCAGAGTTTAACAAGCAGTCATCTTCTTTAAAATCATTTAAAAATTTTAAATAAACATCTCCATGAAACATTCAGGCAAAGTAGAGTTTGCATGAGAAGTTTTAATGTATTTAATTCTTCCTATGTGTTTTTTAACTTGGGTCATTCGATATAAGTGTTGATGTGTGTGGAGTTGCTACCTCTAGCTCTTCAAGGCAGTAATGTGGAGAGTAAGGCACTAATGAGAGCCTCGTATTCATATGTTGATCTTTGGGAAGTTCTGTGTTTCCGTAGCTAGAAATGGAGAAAGAGGTCCCATCATGAGATGTAGACCGAGAAGAAAAGGATACTGATACAAATAATTGGCTCACTTCTTTTGGGATAAGCAAAGAGCTATTTTACATTAAAACTTTCCAAAGTAGTTTTCTGTAAGTTGTCTTTGAAAATTAAATCACAGGAATTCCTAAAACTCTTCTATGTGGTCTTTTCACAAAGACAAAACAGCACAAGCCTAAAATAGGATTTTCAATCATGACATCAAGGAAATATTGCCTTAATTTATCCCACAGACAGAATAGATGAGAGTTGAGTTTTCCTTCAAATAATTTTCAAGAACCTGAGGCTTGAGTACTTCATCAATGTGAAAAAGTGAAGAGTCACTTTTAGAACAAATTTGCTGCATCAGTAGCTAAGATTTGCCATAAATACTTGATGTACATCAAGCAGAAGAGTGATATAGGTGTTTCCCTCCAGAAGTTTTTAGTTCATTGTATTCAAAGCTTTAAATAAATTCTTCATGTGTATCAGGACCTCCTGACTCCTGAAAGTTTTATTTTTTAAAGGTACAAAACAGTCTTTTCCCAGTTATTCTCAAACCAAGAAAACCTATGCCTTCCAAATCATAAATCTTTTCAACTAAATTTCCTTTTCACAGTCAAAGACCATCCATGTGGAACAGAGAAGGGAAAAGTGTTTAGAATTAAAACCTTAATTTCAGAGCTGAGCCAAAATTATTGTTTTCTCCAAACTTAGTCAATTAGGTAAAGAAGTAGAGAATTTCTCATGATTCACACGGTGGTGATGACACAGCTCATCCTGGAAATCAGTTTTTATGTTTTTTCTATCCCATTGATTTTTGCCAGTAATCTTGATTGTGAATCTAAAATGGAAAGATATTGAAGAATCCATACTTTTGGATCTGAGTATTTTACAATATAAAAATAAACTACCCTTGATTTATGTGATGATTAGGCTAAAGTGTCAACTCAGCCAGGTAATGGTGCCCAGTTGTTTGGTAAAGCAAGAACTGGGCTAATTGTGATACAAGAGTATTTCTTGGACTTTGATCATTAGTGAGTTGATTGCATAGATGGCTGGTTACATCTTCAATCAACTGAAGAGTTTGCCCTCAGCAGTGTATGATATCTCATCCAATCAGTTGAAGGCCTTAAAAGGGCAAGTGATTTCAGCATCAGGGAGAGAATTACCATCTCTACTTCAAACAGTATCTTCCGGGAAAATCATCATGGACCTTCATGACCTTCATCTGAGCCCCTGGTTTGCAGCCTGCCCTATGGATTTTGGACTTGTGCATCCCCATCGTGACATGAGACAATTTTGTAAAATCTCTTACTATTTACAGATATCTCCTGTCAGTTCTGTTTCCCTAGAGAACCCTGACTAAGACAATTTGTCTCATAACTCATTCAAGTTTGTGTTTAATTACTAGAAAGTGACCAAGGAAAAGTGAACTAAAGGATGCTGGCTTAAATATTTCAATCATCTCCATTAGAGAGATAATGAATCTAAAGAGGGAATGAAACCTGGGATAAATACAAAGTCATAGTTAAATCCCAACTTTCTCTCTTCACTATTTATATTTAATTAACTCGAGCACATTACATAGATCTTTTCTCTGATATGAGCAATTAAATTAGGCATATATTTGAATTTCTTAGTAACACTTATAAATTTCATTCATATAGCTCTTTAACTCTGTTAAACCCACTTATAATGTGATATTAATAAGATCACTTTGAAGTCAAAGACAATGTTACTACAAATTAGCATAGTACTTGAAATATAACTTGTGAATTATTGGCTAATTATATGCCTTTAACAACTATACTGTGATATGTAAGGTTTTTTTTTTCCTAATATTACCCAACTTAACTTTGTATTTGTGAGAATATTATATGATAATGGATTGTTTTTTAAAAAATCACATAATCTTGCTCCATTCCTACCTCTTTGAAATGTGACTTTTATCCCCACTATTTCCTGTACTATTTTTTAATCTTTCAAAATTTTCTTTCTTCAATATTTGACAGTTTCAAGACAGATAATAATTCCTGAAAAATTTCAGTGCCTACTGAGACACTTCTTTACCAGGTTGGCCTTTGTGGCCAAGTAATTGTTTGCTTACTCCTTAAATATTAATTTAGTTTAATTTAATATAATTTTGTTTTATTTTATTTTCCAACAATCTGTCTCTGAGTGTTATGGGGCTCTAGCTTACAAGTGCTTCTATTTTCTATTTTATAATCATTCTTAAAGAAATTGAATCCATATTCTGGACTTCATCAGAGTGGGATAGTAAATTGTACAAAAAAGTTGAAATTGCATTGGTATTGCTCATAGGATTATCTAACTTCAAGTGTTTCATAGACTAAGGTTATAGTCTAAGCATTAAATAATTAAGCTAAGCACAATATCAAATATAGAGTGGCCTCAGTAATAAAACTGAGGTTTGTTACATGGCACCTAGGAATTTTGACTATGTCTTAGAATTTTTCAGGATTTGCATTTTGAATCTTGAATTCAGATCAGGAATTTACTTCCAAGATGTTATACAAAGTACTTGATTAATTTCGAGTTAAGCTAACTTTGTAGTCCTGCTCATATAATTATATGAGATTTTATAAAATTTTCTCATTTAACCATGGGGATACACAAGTCCAAATTCTGCAGAGCAGGCTACAAGGCCAGAAAAATTCCTTCACTGTCCTGCCTAAGGTGTTTATCAACTCTCCAACCCAATATCATATTGTCTGCACAGAACTTGACCTTCTCTCTCTCCCATAAGACATAGCACTGGTCCATTACAGTGATGACAACATGCTGTTTGGACCCAATGAGAAAGAATTAGCAATTACTCTAGACTTACTGGTAAGACATTGGCATAAGAGAAGATGGGAGATAAATCCAACAAAAATACAGAGGCCTTCAACCTCGGTGATATTTCTAGGTGTCCAGTGGTGTGGGGCATGTCGAGATATCCCTTCTAAAGTGAAGGTTAAGCTGCTGCATCCGGCCACTCTTATGACCAAAAAAGAGGCACAACACTAAGTTGGCCTCTTCATATTTTGAAGACAACATCTTCTTCATTTGAGTGTGTTACCCTGACCCATTTCTCGAGTGACCAGAAAAGCTGCTAGTTTTATGTAGGGACTGGAACAAGAGGAGGCTCTGCGAGTAGTCCAGGATGTTTGCAAGCTACACTGCCACTTGGACCATATGACCCAGCATACCCAATGCTGCCAGAAGTGTCAATGGCAAATAGAAATGCCATCTGGAGGCTTTGGCAGGCCCCTATAGGAACATCACAATGCAGACCCTTAGGATTTTGGAGCAAATCCCTGACATCCTCTGCAGATGACTACTCTCCTTTTGAGAAACAGCTTTTGGCCTGCTATTAGGCCTTAGTAGAGACTGAACGCTTAACCATGGACCATCAAGTTACCATGACACTTAAGTTGCCTATCATGAGCTGGATATTGTCTGACCCACCAAACTATAGGTTGGGCAAACACAGCAGTACTCCATAATAAAGTGGAAGTGGTATATATGAGACAGGGCTTGAGCGGGTCCTGAAGGCACAAGTAAGTTACATGAGGAAGTGGCCCAAAAGCCCATGGTCACCACTTCTTCCACATTACCTTCTCTTTCCCAGCCCACAGCTATGGCCTCTTTGGGAGCTCCTTACAATCAGTTGACTGAGGAAGAGAAAACTCAGGCCTGGTTTACAGATGGTTCTGCATGCAGCCTCTTTCTGGGAAGTCCCTGAATGAAAGTGGTGAGGACAAACCTCCCAATGGGCAGAACTTCTAGTAATGGACCTGGTTGTTCATTTTGTTTGGAAGGAGAAATGGCCAAAGGTGCATTTGTACATTAATTCATGGGCTGCTGCCAATTGTTTGGCTCGGTGGTCAGTAATTTGGGAGGAACATGGTTGGAAAATTGGTGACAAAGATCTGGGGAAGAAATATCTGGATAGAGACCTTTCTGAGTGGTTGAAAAACATGAAAATATTTGTATTCCACATGAAAGTTCACCAGAGGGTGACATCAGCAGAGGAAGATTTTAATAATCCAGTAGAAAAGATGGCCCATTCTGTGAATAGCAGTCGGCCTCTTTCCCAGCTGCTCTTGTCATTGCCCAGGGGGCTCATGAACAAAGTGACCATGGTAGTAGGGATGGAGGTTATGCATGAGCTCAGCAACATAGACTTTCCCTCACCAAAGCTGACCTGGCTAGAGCCACTGCTGAGTGCCCAATCTTCCAGCAGCAGAGACCCATACTCAGGTCCCAATATGGCACCATTCCCTAAGATGATCAGTCTGCTACCTATTGGTAGGTTGATTACATTGGACAACTTCCACCATGGAAGGGGCAGTGATTTGTTCTAACTGGAATAGACACACAGATATGACTTTGCCTTCCCTGCACTCAATGAATCTTCCAAAACCACCATCCATGGACTTACTGAATATCTTATCCACTGCCCTGGTATTCCATACAACATTGTGTCTGATCAAGGCTCCCACTTCACAGTACATGGTGTGCTGGAATGGGCACATTCACATGGAATTCATTGGTACTATCCTGTTCCCCAACATCCTGAAGCAGCTGAATGGATAGAATGGATGAAATGGCCTTTTGAAGATTCAATTACAGTGCCAACTAGGTGGCAATACCTCACAGGCTGTGGCAATGATCTCCAGGAGTCTGTGTATGCTCAAAATCAGGGTCCACTCTGTGGTGCTGTTTCTTCTATAACCAGGATTCATGGGTCCAGGAAAGAATGGATGAAAATGGGAGTGGTACCACCCACTATTACTCCAGTGATCCACTAGGAAAATTTTTGCTTCCTGTTCCTGTAACGTTAAGCTCTGCTGGTATATAGGTCTTAGTTCCAAAAGGTGGAGTGCTTCCATTAGGGAACACAACTATTCTACTGAACTGGAAGTTAAGACTGCCACATGGCCATTTTGTGCTCCTCATGCCTCTGAATCAACAGGAAAAGTAGAGAATTACTGTGCTGACTGAGGTGATTGATCCTGACTATCAAGGGGAAATAGGACTGCATCTACACAAAGGAGGTAAAGAAGAGTTTGCCTGGAATACAGGAGATCCCCTAGGGCATCTCGGAGTACTACCATGCCCTGTGATTAAGTCAATAGAAAATTGCAGTAACCCAATCCAGAAAGGACTAACAGTGTCCCAGAATCTTCAGAATGAAAGTTTGGGTCACCCCACCAGCCAAAGAATCACGGCCAGCTGTGATGCTTGCTGAGGGTAAAGGAAACATGGAATGGGTAGCAGAAGAAGGTAGTGATAAAGACGAGCTTCGACCATGTGACAGTTACAGAAACAAGAACTGTAATGGCCATGAATATTTCTTCCTTGTTTTGTATGAGTATGTTTGATCATGCACAAAAAGTAAATATCTTTTTTCTGCCTTATCCTTTCCCCTTATTGTATGACATAAGTTGTGTTAGTTTCATGTTGTAGTGCTTAAGGATGTCAAGTTTAAGAGTGAATATTACCAAAGGACTTGCACCCTATTCTGGAGGAATTTAGTTCATTTCAGTTGTATGTAGTACAGTTGAGTATTGTTATGTCTGTTCTTGTTTTTATTTAGAGATTACATATGGTTTAAGGTGATGTGTATGGCCTCCAAGTTGACAAGAGGTGAAATGTGATGTTAGGGTAACTTGGCCATGTAATGACATCCAGTTATTTGGTCAAGCAAACATTGGACTTATTGTAATACAAGGGAATTTCATGGACTTTAATCATCAGTGAGTTGATTGCATAAATGGCTGTTTACATATACAATTAACTAAGGAGATTTCCATCAGCAATGAATGACGTCTCAGCCAATCAGCTGATGGCCTTAAGAGAAGTGATTGATTTTCAGCATTCAGGGAGAGAATTTCCATCTCTACTTCAGGTAGCCAATGTCTCCTGGGGAACTCAATGAGGACCTTCATCAGAGTCCCTGGCTTGCAGCTGCCCCTACAAAATGTGGGCTTGTGTCTCCCCATAGTCACGTGAGATAATTTTATAAAATCTAAAACTATTTACAGCTCTCTCCTGTCTATTCTGTTTCCCTAGAGAACACTGATGAATACATACACCATTAAAAAAGTGCAAAGGAAACCCCCAAAATGGAACAAGGTATTTTAAAAACATGTAACTGACAAAGAGCTTTTATCCAGAATACATAATGACCTCCAATAAATCAAGAAGAAAAAGGAAAAATTAGCCCAAATTAAAAAATAGATTAATATTTGAACAGGTTTCTCAAAAAAGGGGATATCAAAAGTCCAACAGCACATAACAAGGTGCTCAACCCAATTAATTATCTGGGAAAGGCAAATTAAAACCTAAATGAGATACCATTACATGTCCACTAGAGTTTCTAGATTCAAAAATAATGACACTAGCAAATAGTAACAAGAACATGGAGCAACTGAATCTTTAAACACTCTTTTGTGTAAATATAAATTGTTTAAAACATTTTGGAAAAGTGGCAATATCTACTAAAGCTTAACATATATATTCACTATTACACAAGAGCTACACTTTTAGGCTTATACCCCATAAAATATGTATATATGTGCTCCTATATATACCCACATAAAGAAAGTTCATAAAAACATTGTTCCTAATAGCCAAAACTGGAAAAAGTCCTAACACACTCATAAAAATAAGTGAATGAAGCCTCATACGTAATTTTCTGATTCTATTTATTTAAACATAAAAACTAATCTATGGTATTAGAAGACAGGGTAGCCATTACCTTTTTGAAAGGGTGATTTTGACGGGTAGGGATATAAGGAGTATTTCTGGGTCTGTTTATATTGATTTCATGACCAGGTTTAGGTTACTCAGGCCCATTCACTCACTTAAAAACAAAAAACAAAAAACAAGTAGTATACAACTATGCTTCTTTGAAAATAAAAAATTCAAAATCAATGTTTATGAGACAAGCAGGATTGAAAAGCAAAGAAATAGTTCATGCAATTTCTAATGTTGAAGAAGACAAGAAATTTGCACAGGAGAAAAAGTTCATAATGACCCCTCTTCCTATCAGCTCAAAAGTTTATTTTAGGTCACATGGACATTGTCAGACTTCAGTGTATGTTACAAAGCCTGAGCCTTTTCAGTTATAGAAATGAACTGTGCAAAATTACATTCTAGAATCTTTAGAATGAAACATTTATGGTGAATAATTGTTGAGCATGTAATAGTTCAGAATTTTGGAAGTCATATTCTGGAATTCTTGATGTGGAGCAGTTCCATTTTGATATGCTATACATCAGCATTCTGGGGCTTCGTTAATTTTTAATAAAATTATCCTTTTTAAATATTTACCAGTAGTGTGATAATCTTCCAAAATGATTAAAATCATCATATGGGATAACCCTCCCTGATGAGAGAAAAGTAACTGGGAGCTTTTGCAGAAGGTTTAGGAGAAGCAAATGAATTTAATGCATAATTTCTGTTTGTCAAACAAAACATACAACAAACACATATTCAGAAAATAAAAGTGGAATTCACACATACTGGTGTCAGAATACTAGACAGATGCAAGGGTAGTGGGATATACACTGTGGTAGACATGGAAAAGTGCTGCCCCACCTCTCAGCAGGCAGCAGCCAGCAGTCACTTCCTTCCGGAAGTGCCTCAGACAAAATCTCCTTGCCAAGCCACACCCTTCCAGGAGCCTTCATCCTCTGGCCTATTGCAGAGGGATGTAAAGTAACAGTCACTTTGACCCAAGGAGGGACAAATCTGACATCAGACAGACATGCTCCTGAGCTCCCACTGGGCTTGACCAATTTATGGGGCTAGAATCGCTGTTTAACTTTTCCTGTGACCCAACCGTGTCTCCTTCCCAATCTTTCCCATTCTTTACACAGATTTTAATCCCTAATAAATAACGTGAATATCAAACTTCATCTCAGCCTTTGATTCTGGAACACCAACTTGTGACATTTCATCCAAATACCACTTTTATGCAAATACATCCATCTATCTATCTACCTATCATCTATCTAGCCATATATTTATACTGACTTAATACTAGTATCTAAAATAGTACATTAGTTTATGAGGACAAATATTCATTTATATATCTTATCTTTAGGTATGTGCAACAGTAAGGAACAAGAATTTAAACCCTGGTCCCTGTTTAAAGTAAAACATGTAAAAAGGTGATTTTTTCCCTATGAATCATTTTTGCATATTTATGTAGCAGTGAATATAATCTGTCTTAAAGGCAACGTACAAATCTCTTGAGCTTGTTGCAGCTTCTTGAGATGGTATGTTAGATAACAGTCAAGAGCCTCCAAATGTCAGAATATTTTAGGTGTAGTTTGATAAGCATGAACCAAAATAAGAAATATTTTAATGCTTTACACACAAAAAGTGGTTTATGTATGAAAGATAAACAGGGGATTCTTTCCTATATTTAATTTTTGGAGACAGTTGAACATTAGTAAAAATGAGACTATTTTTAGGTACCATAGAGGAAAATTGCATTACAAATTGCTATAAATGTAAAAGAAAAGAATGCTAAATGATCTGATACTTGTCTGGAAAAGCCACTTACATTGCTAGGGGAAAGCATGAAAAACTTCAGCAAGATAGTATCTAGGATTGACATTATAGTTAAATCTCACAAGCCAAAGGAGACCACTGGATAGAGGTGAGCCAATCCCACGTGCCTGCAAGGACACAAGATAAATAAAGCTACCACTTGTCAATGGGAGTTAGAGTAATGCGTTATTAAAAGGCAAAACATGCCAAACAAATAGTATAAATAAAATATCAAAATGAAATATAGCACCAAGTCTCATGGAGTCTTTGCAGTTTTGTCTCTTTTTGAGTGACAAGGAAAATACGCCATGAGTTAAGTAATGTACCAACCTCCTTCCCCTTTCCTAAGGATATTTGGAAAAGATTTAATGGGGAAGCAAAAAGGAAATGAAAATCTACCTGAGGCCGTTTGCATATATAACACAAATTGATCAAAATTGAAAAAAATAGAATTTAGGACTGAGAATTTATCTTGATAGAAAAAGAATTTCAGATTTTTCAGATGCCATAGAGGTGTTCTCAGAGGAGAAAAAAAGGAAAGAGAAGGAAACAATTGCAGAAGTTTTACTGGGGTAAACTATTTTGCAGAGAAATAATACATGGAAATTTCTGTTAGAGCTGGGCAAGAGTTATTTGGGCACATAGTTCAAGTTTATTATACAATGCCTCTCCATTTTTTATGGAATTGATAAAAAGCACACTTTTTGCTGAAAAAACAGAGCATGCAAATTTTAATTTTGCTGATGGTGGTGGTGAAATTTTTTTTCCTTCTTATGAACAAAATAATTCATGTTTTTTAATGGAAAATATGAATAAGCAAAATAGGGGAAAATCCCTCAATCTCTATACCATGTTTTTAACATTTTTATCAATATCAGCAATATTCAAAATATTTACAGTGAAACCTGATTCCATAAGAAGGCAAGTGAAATTTAAAAAAAAAATAAACATTTTTTAGTCAAAGTTGAGGAAATACTGCTTATTAAATCTTTTCTTGGAGCCTCACAAAACACATTAGCATATTAAATCTCTGAGTAGTGGTTTATATGAAACTTATTTAACCTTCTATAACTTAATGGTTACCTGATAGAGCACACGACACATCCAAATTCCCAAAAAGAAAGCATTAACATATTTTAGGAAGACAATTGTTCTAGTCAGGGTTCTCTTGGGAAACAGAATCAACACGAGATATCTCTTAAAAATATAAGATTTTATAAGAGTCTCTCATGTGACCGTGGGGATGCACAAGTCCAGGTTCCGCCGGCAGGCTGCAAGCCAGGGGCTCCGATGAAAGACTGATGAAGGGTCCTCAATGAGTTCCTGGGAGAAGTTCGCTGTCAAACGACGAGTTGGGAAATTCTCTCTGAATGTTGAAATCAGTTCCCTTTTATGGCAGTCAGCTGAATGGATAAATGTGTCAACCATTCTTGATCCAATCTCGCTGATCGATGCATATGTAATCAGCCATCCATGCAGTAAACTCAATTAGCCCAGTGCTTGCTGGACTTAATAGCTGGGCACAATTACCTGGCCGAGTTGACACATTAGCCTAACCATCACAATCCACCCCTTGTCAACTCGGCAACAATACACATTACCCTAAACCATACTTAGTTTCTAAGTAAAAACAATAAAATACAAGCATACATATATATTTCCGCCTAACAATGTTTAAATCCCCTGCGTACAAACGGGAACGCATTAATTCCCCACAGAATATGGTGCAAGACCTTGGGCAGTATTCACTCTTAAACTTGACATCCTTAAAAATTATGACAAGAAATTAATACAACTTTTCATATGATAGGGGAAAAGGTTGGGGAAGAAAATAAGAAATTAATTTTGT